>CBVK0102267338.1:2643-16924 GCA_900067695.1 Picea abies | reverse complement strand
TTTATATTTAATAATTTATGGTCAAGTTTTATATTTATATTTAATGACATAACAGACAGGAGACAGTACGCGCAGCCTCGCTGCCTTGTTAACATCAATATTGACACTCCCTTCCCTGTTTGTCAATATAATCTTATACAATTTTTGTATGTTGAAAATATTATGTAATAAAAAGATGTTGAAAATAGTATGTAATAAAAAGATAAGTACGAAATCTTTCAATTTAATGCATAGGAAGATACTACCTTTCTCTTTTCGTGATATGATTATCAGCTAATACAAATTCACCTGTACAATAACTATCCATTGTTAGTTTTCCACGAAAGTAGAACTTAGTATTTTTCCGAACACACATACATAACCAAGGAGAAAAGTGATAGGGAGCTTAAATATGTGAGTGATTACATTAAACAGCAGTTTTGACACTGTTACACAGGCCATTGGGGATAGTGCTTGCATCCATTCTCTCCCCAATGATCAATCGGCTCTCTTTAGTTCACCTCATTATCACGCACCATTTAAGCGAGATGGACTGAATATTGAATAGAGTACAGTACCTATCCAGTAGCAGCCTAATTTATTATTCCAGGTACTCTATCTTTGCTGCGGCTGGATTCTCGTAATCTCCATGTTATCTTCATGCTCAACGGGCTTGATTCTCGTAATCTCCATTGTTCTCTTCAAGCTCAACGGGTTTTCTGATCTTATAATAATAGATGAACTGGAGAAGAATCTGGAGAAGTCTTTTGTTAAGGATTGTCCTTCCAAGATTAACAAATACTACAAGAACTATCCAAGGGAAAAAAGACGAAATCAATTCTAATAACATTTGATAACCCTAATACACTTATTAAATTGCACACAACACAACTCTGTAGCTTTTTATTGTGAAAGGATACAAAGGCGTCTAAAACCACACAGACTGCAGCATCCACAAGCCATGGCATATTTGGCTTTAGTTTTTTCCATTCCAAAGTCTTCACGATGATGCTGCACATATCAACATCAATAGGCAGATTTCGCAGCCACATTAACTACTTTTCTCTAAGAACATATTTAATACTAAAGCCATGAAACAATCCAATTCTCTGGCGAAAAGAAGACAATATGATACCTTCCAACATAGGCTGCATTGCCGACTAGCGCAAACAGGAACATCAATGGATTTAGACCCTGATAACATAAAAACGTTTGACTATACATTATTCAGTTTGACTAGTAGTACAGTATTCAGTTTTGATTAACCGTTCTTGCAATCTGTGAAGGAATTCAGAGATGTGAGGATAAGAGTACCTCAACGGTTCCTCGCCGCACCTGTTAAAACATTTGATCATCAAGGGCATCGTTAGTTCTAATTTCAAATCAGAGGGACCAAAAATATGGGAATCTAGATGGTACGAGTTCTATGACAAATTTAATTTCTATAATTATGAGCCAAAAAGTTTTGATCTGACAAAACAGTTAATATATTACAACAGTTTTCAATAACAGGTACATATCATGTAGGAATTATATAAAGTCACAAGACCCTGTCCGGTATTTAAAAACAGTTTTTGAGATGTTACATTTTTCCAGATTTGTGGAAGCCGTCCTCCCATATAGATAGCAGCCATAATCCATCCCAACCACGTTCCTACTAGACTGGTGGACTGTTCACCTATCATTGTGTCCTTGAATGCAATTATGCTGGCTTCCTGAATTTGCACAACGTCAGTCAATAATTAGCGATTCATATTATCGATATTGAATTATTCTTAACTCTACAGCGCTCTTCTATGGATAATAGATTCTGCATGTTACAGTTACCTGCAAAACTTTCCTCCCTGTTAGTACAACTGATGCCCTTGTATCTATTTTAGTAGAATCGAAGGTTGGAATGGCTTGTAAATGGAAGTAATTGAGTCCGACAACAAAGAAAACTGTTGCAGCTACCTGGAGATTGAAAATTGAAAGAGCAAATTTTGTAATACAAGAACTCGCCAAGTACAGTGCAAATCAGAAATAGATTTGGTGCTGATCAATACAGTATGAAAACCTACACTGCGTAGCACGGTTTTTGATTTCTTAGGACTTGTAGAACCAATATTGGCTAGCAATCCTTCATCGTCTAGAGAGGACTGGTTTAATATATAACTCGGACCACTCCGACCAGACCCACGGGATGATGCAGCCAGATATGAACCTGGAGTAGGGGTATGACTGCTTGCTAGAGATCTCGCAGACCTGACAAATTAAGCATTTAACAAGGCCTATCAACATAATAGGACGTTATTCATATTGATAAACCATTATAAAATTGCAGTGGATTTGGTAAAATATAGGCGATTCTTCTATTTACGTGTAATAACGGTTATTTTCAATGGATCTATCACGAGCTGGCGAAATAGTGGGAATAGGTAAGCTAGAAGCAGGAGTCCCATTAGATAATTTCTTGGGAATATCTGCACCATTTGTTTTGGCTAGCTTTGCAGAATAGTCTATGCTCTCTGGTATCTTTACATATTCAGTATTCTCTGACCGATCCTTGCTTCCACAATCCTGCTCATTCTGTAACAGGAATACAGCAGTATACAGTTATAAATCCATTAAAATTTTCTATCGGATTCCCTGGGATAACATGAATTTGATAGAATTCGACAAACAGATTACAACTACGTCAAATTTGCTCATGCCTTGGGCGATGACTTCGCTTTCCTTGGCTTCCACCACTTGCGGATGTGGTCATAATATGCTGTTTGCCCAACAAGCACCACAGTGGTAATTGTATAAACCTGAACAGATTAAAAGATTAAAATAAATAGTGACTGTACACTGATAACACATAAAACAGAATATATAGCAATAGAAATAGACATCGAAAAGCCTGGATCATAAAATTGTTTACCAGTGCCGTATAATACTGTGTTGGGAGCTGCAAAGAGATCAGAATGGACTTGTTAGCAGCGTAAACGAAAAGGCGTTAAAGCTGACATATTCGTACTTAATGTAAATATAGATCTAGTATGCAGACAGATTATGGAGAATATGGACACAAATCTAGAAGTGATGGAGCCCCAACACTTACATTTACCAAATAGAGTATTGTTTCAACCTCTGGGCATATCATTCTTTTTCGTGAAGGGAGTTGGGGTTAATAAGAGATATTTTATTCTTAAACTCAGAGTTCAGAGTTCACTGAAAGTCATTTTACTTTTTTATTTGATAGTTTGTTTGTGATTTGTGGTTATGTGAATAGTAAAAATTAATAGGAGATAGCATCTGGTCTAAGTCACACCAACTTTTAATATGGCTGAATTTTTTGCCCATGTAAATTTCGAACAGATAACTTTAACATCACAAAGTGTCTTAACAACACACTCGGTCACCCACTATCCTACACTTAAAACAAAAACCACTCTTTTAAGTACAATGCTACTATTATTTATGAAAATGCTACTATTATTTATTTATGAAAATTCCTTTTTAGTATCGGGTTTCATAATCGATCGTTTCATAAAAGAAAGAATATATAATCATTGGTTGAAACAATACAATATATAACACCGATGTGCTCCTGGGAGTTGGATTCTTTGAGATTAAGCACAGTAAACAAGTATGATAAATATAAGCCAGGCGTATCGGTCATGGCACTGGGCCGCTAAGGAGCAAGGTCCTTGTCTCTCACTCTGCAAGCTGTGCAGACAAACTGATATCTACTGGCCATCCTGGAAGTTGGACTCTTGGAGATTAAGCACAGTAAACAAGTATGATAAATATGAGCCAGGCAAACCGGTCATGGCACTGGGCCACTGGGGACCAAGGTTCTTGTCGCTCACTCTGAAAGCTGTGCAGACAAACTGATATCTACTGACCATCCTGGGAGTTGGACTCTTGGAGATTAAGCAGAGTAAAGAAGTATGATAAATATGAGCCAGGCGAATCGGTCATGGCACTGGACCACTGGGGCACAAGGTCCTTGTCGCTCGCTCTGCAACCTGTGCAGACAAACTGATATCTACTGACCATCCTGGAAGTTGGACCTTGGAGATTAAGCACAGTAAACAAGTATGATAAATATGAGCCAGGCGAATCGGTCATGGCTCTGGGCCACTCGGGAGCAAGGTCCTTGTCGCTCGCTCTGCAAGGTGTGCAGACAAAACTGCTATCCACTGACCACACTCTCTGGATTTCACTTGATGGCTTGGACACAATAGCGACCTTTTTATTGTTATTGGAAGTAGCGACATTCTTGGATAAGGATAAGCGGGGTCACTCTATTGTCGGAAATTTCAAAAAGTTGATAGCGAAAGCTTTGAATATTTAGTGAGAACAAGTCACTATATTGGGTGTGGCCTCGGAAATTTCAAAAGTTACATAGTGAGAGTTTTGAATGTTTACTGAGAACGAGTCAGTCTATTGAGTGCGGCCTCAGAAATTTCAAAAAGTTGATGGTGAGAGTTTTGAATGTTTAGTGAGAACAAGTCATCCTAAAGAAGGCTAATAGGTCAAATCGTACAACTTTCTAACTTTTTATTGGAATTCTCAAAATTAGAATTTGGGTAATCCTAGATTTTAACGACAGTAAAATAGAGATTTTGATATGCTTCACATGAACCAGTACCATAAATATGAATATTTAAATGAAAAAAAAAGTGAATGTTCAAATTCTAACAAACAATGTTTACACTTTAATAGTGCTCAGGAATCCAGTTGAATCTTTCAAATGGATATCCAAAAATTATTTTATATTTGTAAAGTGACTTTAGAATGATCAGAAGTTGAGAAAAAGGGGTTCAAAAACTACAAATTTTTCTCACAATTAAAACTATTTATACAACTCTTAAATGAGTATTTAAATATATTTTTAGAAAGAAATAATTTCACTTTTTAAGCACTTTCATTTAAAGTTGATTATAAAGTTGATAGAAGAATTTTGGGTTCAGGGTTGACCATAATGACCAAATAATCATCTCAAGTTAATGGAAAAAAACAAAAAATACTTCTAACCCCATTTAACCCCATTTACATTTGATAAATATCTAAAAATTATTTTATATTTATAAATCCATATTTCACTTCTTAGATTTTGCCTTTTGTTTGGGGTCTATAGAAAATGACCTACAATAATGTTCAATTAAATGTTTAATAATGTTCAAGTTTAAATGTAAAAAAATTGAAAATTTAATTTGTTTTAATTTTAAATTTATTTAAAAGAATAAAAAATTTTAAAAGTGTAATTTATTTTATATATATATATATATAAAGTTATATATACTATAAACAAATAAATGTTTGATTATTAAATATCATAAAATATAATATTTAAATGTTAAATAACCAAAAAAAAAGTATATTATTTAAAATAAAATTTTGATAAATTACATATATTGATCATTATTTATTAGTTTATTTTTCATTTTAAAAAAAATTGTGTAATATCTAAAGTCTTTTTCGGGTGTCCACATTCAACAAACATATAGCACCAATAAATGAAGTAAATATTTAAAGTCTTTTTAAATAATATATATATTTTTAATTAAATAATAAAATGAATATAATTTATCTACTTTCTGTTGCTTTAGTGTTTTCCTTTATTACTATTTAGACTTGGTCCATAGGTATGTTTAGGAGGTTTTAAATGGCAATATTATTACTTTTAAATATTTAAATAAATAACACTTAGTTTTTACTTTTTACTACTGTAGTATTTTTTTTCTTTCTATTTTAATTAGGAGTGATTTATTTATTAAATTTTTTTATTTTTATTTTTAGAAAATATTTTCTTCAGAATTGTGTGATTAAATTGTTAATGAAATTGTAGTTTTTCATTATTCAAATTTCAGTTTTGAATTCACATATAGATTTAGGATTTTGAAAATTCTCTAATACTATAATCTCAACAACTATATCTACAATTTCATTTATTCTTTCAAATTTTTAATCAGTTGAAAAAAACTAATTAAAAAAAACCACCTAAAAAAATTAAAAAATTCTTATATTTAAACTATACCTTTTAATTATATTCAATACCTTTTAGTTATATTCAATGTATAATAGTGTATATTACCACTTTTTTTATTGTTAAATATACCTTATGCTGTAATTAAATTTTAAATCATCAAGTCCTTGGTCCTTGCAGGGACCATAGTAATGATGCAGATATATTAATCTGGTTTGTTATCAATCCATATAAAGAAAACAAACATTAAAAAAGGAAAACCAAACAAACAAATATAACCATTTTTATAACTGATCAACCAACCATTTTACTAAGAAAGTAAGTATAAAACTGACAGTTTCGGCATTTATATCTAAGTAACACAAGGAGTGAGGTGCTAAAACAATTTTACCTTTTTAAATTATAAATTTATTAAACCATAATGACATAATGTTGTTAAGTGGAAAGGCTATCTATTGGAGATGGGTACAATTAATCACATTTTAACATTTACCTAATCATGGTAAGAAATAACTGTAGCACCACCGTTGATGCTGACAATCTTATGGCTAATCTTATGGCTAACAATTAAAGATGCTGACATATTTTTAGTCGTCCTTCTAAATCAATGAATGAGATTTCATGTTCATAACTTTCTTCCATTTTTTAATGCTTAAGTTTCCTTGTTTACTTTATCACATTTACTTAATATGATTAATATTTTATTGCCATTACCAATCATTGCCTCGTTTACCTAATTAACAAAGATTACAAAAATTCCAAATAAGACTAGCTAAGCAGATAGCGACATATATATAGCACAGAGAATTATAAAAAAATACCCAAAGAGTTTTTCTGTCCGATTTCAAAGAAATTCATGTAGAATCCTGTTAGAATCCCTGACTTTCACATTACCTATGATCGAAAGTCAGTAAACAAGCCAGAAGATGTGTTGCTAGATCTGAGAATGAAAAATAAAATGAAAGACTGGTTCTCCCACTACGACCTCGGCCCTCAGGACGACCTCGTGGTAGCGATGGATTTTGTATTAAAGCAACGCAATAGTACACTTTCTCTCGAATTAGAGACTGAGATAAAAAACAAGCCTTAGCTAATGAAAAAAAAAGGAGTGTGTGGCCACGCTCTTATCATTTTCAAGTTCCGTTGCTTCATTTTTATGTCTGCTTTGAGCTTTGAGATTGTGGGAATGAAATAAACCTTTGGGCGTTAATCAGCCACATGATTGTGGTTGTGCTAGTTCAAGCATATTAAACTATAATTATAAATCGTTGATGAGGATTCCGTCCACTATGATATAAGCGACTACTATGCTCACCGAAATCTAGTTTGGAGCACTGCTTGCCGAACTTCCTGAACTCGTGCAATTTATTAATTTATTTGAGAGAAAACCCAGCTACAGCAGTTAACACTCACTAATATATTTGATAGAAAAACCAGCAGTTAACAAGAAAAACCAGCAGTTAACACTCACTAATATATTTGATAGAAAAACCAGCTACAGCAGTTAACACTCACCAAAATATATTTGATAGAAAAACCAGCTACAGCAGTTAACACTCACTAATATATTTGAGAGAAAAACCAGCTACAGCAGTTAACACTCACTAATATATTTGAGAGAAAAACCAGCTAAAGCAGTTAACACTCACAACAGTAAACTATGTTAATAGATTATTGCAGATTTAAACTCGGACTCAGGAACAACTTACAGTCGTTGGCTCCAGCAAACACCCAATAACATTGAATAAATCCCTGCACCAATTATACAATCTCTTAGACCATAAAGAACATATTCAAAATGCGGATAAACTCCACGATGTTAACATATGGCATAACAAATCTAACGAGACAGCTTATAAATATGCAATGAAAAGATTACAGAATATTTATTAAAAATATATCGTGCAAGTTTTAGGTAGTAAAGTAGTTTATCAGTTTTAGGTTTAGTGGTATTTAATCTTCATCTAGCGATAAAGTTAAAGTTCTGAATAACTTTTTGACACCTAATCCATCCTCAAAGCATATAACAAGCATCTTTTTGGCGATCAATTCATGAAAAAAATATATAAATAAAAATCATGCAAAGTACGTGTTGAAAAACTCAAAAAGCCTGCTTACCCCACAACCCATGTCATAAGAAATGCAAGCGAGACCCCCTCTGTAGACCCAGACATGAAGTTGGTAAAAATCTGTGGAATCTCGGCGATAGCCCAGCTGAAAACACTGATCAACCCAAAAGCCAGAGAAACATAATCTCTCACTCCACCTTCGGAGTCCTGGAGATACTTCTCCGACCACCATAGGCAGCTTTCTCCAAAAACACAATCCGCCATTAATGGAGCTTATGAATGGTTAAACCCCTCAAAAAACCTCAGAGCTTATCAATCTTCTCAGAGTAAGAACTAAGAAACAGCAGGAGCAAAACCTCTGTAAAATCCCCGGAGAACTGCCTGCATATATATCGCTCACATAACCTAATACACTTAGGGTATATTCCATTCGGTGCATAAGCCATCAATCTCCTCTTGATCCTTTCCTGCTCAGTCGCCTGTATACCATTTAATGCGACCATGTGAACTCCCGGCCCCGCGATCAGACCCGACAAGAATGAAATCAATACTGCGGATAGCAGACGATGAGTGCGCTGGACTGTGCTTGGCTGTTGGTCACCAGTCGCTGTTAATTATCGAAACGTCCGACATGCACTTGAGTGGATGCTGCGATTCGATGCCGCACCTCTGCCAATCGAGTCGTTATTTCGGATTCGTTGATCGACTGTGCTTGGCTGTTGCTCACGACTCGTTAATTATCGAAACGTCGGGCATGTGCACTTTAGTGGATGCTGCGACTCGATGCCGCACCTCTCCCGATCGAATCGTTATCTCCGACTGGTTTATCTGATACATTTGTTTTCATGTGACTTTTAAAGATAAGTATGAGAAACTGTAGCAAAGGCTGTGTGACCTTATTCTCTTATTTGTTTCTATTGTTAGAAACAAAATTTCAAGATAGGAATAAATTTTCAAAGAATTCACTATATTTTTTTAGTTTAAACATTGAGAACAAAATTCAAATAAAAATGTTCAATCCCAAATAAAAAAATATTAAAGATAATTGCTTTACCTTTAGTTGTCCTAAATCTTAAATATAAATCTTAAATATAGGTGAATGAAATATATGGTGCTTTTAAGAACTCATATTCACAACAATGTCCTTAGGTTGGATACTTTTATCCCATACCACATGATTTAATATTTAATTTTATAAATGTAAAAGAATAAGAGAAAACACACAATGGATTTGTTGATTTCAAAGAGAATGCCGACACTATTTTTTATACATTAACATATTTAGAATAGAAAACTCAATTCTAATAAAATATGATAATATGCAAAAGACCACATGACTTAATATTTAATTTTATAAATGTAAAAGAATAAGAGTAAACACACAATGAATTTGTTGATTTCAAAGAGAGTGCCAACACTATTTTTTATACATTAACATATTTAGAATAGAAAACTCAATTCTAATAAAATATGATAATATGCAAAAGAAAAAACACAAAGTGGTTTTGCTAATTTCAAAGAGAGTGGAAATCACTATTTTTTACATATGATAAGTGGAATAGAAAATTCTTAGGTACATAAGATGAATTCAATAATTTCAGATGTATATTTAAAAAAAAAGAAGTAAATCACAATTCACAAAATGTGTTATCAGGACTTTAATCACTTTCTTATATATTAGAGGATAATTGGAATTCTTATTATAATAAATATCTCAATGGCTGAATCTATGCAAATGGGTTATGTTAACACCACGACACTCCCTATCCTTAGAGCTTTGTCTACCCCCCACAAGAGAACATCAATTATGGGTAGAGGATATTTTTTCTTTATCATGGTTTTATTCAACTTCCTAAAGTCAATGCACATCCTTAATGTTCCATCTTTGTTTTTATTAAAGAATATTAGTGCTCCCCAAGGTGAAGAAGTTGGGCGTGTGTACCAATTTTTTAGCAATTCTTCCAACTGCACTTTTAACTCTTTTAATTGTAGTGTGCTCATTCTATAAGGTGTATTTGACATTGGGGAGGATCCTGGTACTAAATCAACAGAGAAATATATTTCCCTCTTAGGTGAGAATCCAGGTATTTCTTGGAATGCATCTTCAAACTCTTGCAATACTAAAAAATCTTAGAGGCTTCACCCCTTTTTCTTGTCCAGTTCCTCTACATGGGATGCATACAATTGAAAACCTTTCCTAAAACATATGTTCAGTTGTAAGGATGAAATCTCCCATATAGAAATGGGTCTCGGAATTCCCTTTACAAAGCATTGTTTTCCTTATTCATCAAGACAAGTAAATGTCCTTTTATGGCAATCTAGGACAACATGATGCTTGTGCAACCAATCCAATCCGATTAGGATATAATAAGATCCTAATGGTATGGGATTCATATCAACAACTGTAATTGCTCCATTCAAATTTATTAGACTTCCTTTAACTGTCTCATTGATCCTTCTTTTGGTTCCAGTGGCTAGTTCAACCAAACTTGATTTTTTGAGATTATTTTTCTCCAAATGTAGTTGATCCACTATTTTAGGATTAATGTAACAATGGCTTGCTCCTGGATAAATTAGTATAACAATAGACTAATTGATGATCTTACCTTCCACTTAGATCATATGGGTTTGGTGTTATGCTTATGTGACAATGGCTTGCTCTTGAATCAATCAAAATAACAACAAGATAATTAATGATCTTACCTTCCACTTTGATCATATGGGTTTGGTGTTCTACTGCATATATTCTTGGAATATTTCTATCCACGTATTCTACTACAGTAGCCTCTTGGAAGTTTTGTATGCTCTTCATTTTGGCTTCTATGAGGGGGAAGTACTTTTACATGTGATCTTCTTTGCATCCCCAATATTTGATTGGTGGTATTCCCCTTTTCCCAAGGAGTCTTTCTTATTAGATTCATGCCTAACAGACTAATCTTGTTGATTTTTATCAGTATTGTTTTCTTTTAAAGGAGGTTTGAATCCCTTTCTTCTATGATCATATTTCTCCTTCTTTTGATCCCTCCAAGACTTTTGTAAAGTTTTTTTTTCCTTTCCTTGTTTATACAAGTACTTATCCTTTCTAATGGTCTGTGTCAAAGTTCTATGCTCATCATATTTAATCTTCTCTTTATAAAATGATGACACTCCACTCAAAAACCTTTGTATTTTCCCCTTCTCATCCTTGATAAATCTCACATACTTAAAAAATCCTAAGAACTTATTTTCATGTTCTCCCATGGTCATTCTCCCTAACCTAAGTTCAAAGAAATATTGCATCTTCTTATCATAGTAGTTCTCTGAAAGATACTCCTGTGGAAACTACCTCTTGAACTTCTTCCAAATGATCATTCTCTTATTAATATGCTCCACTTTATTCAACTAATCCCACCACATAGAAACTTTTCCTTGCAAATGGTACGTGGCAATTCTCACTACTAGATTGGGGGAGTAGTTGTGCAACTGAAAATACTTCTTGATTCCAAGAAACCAAGCTTCAACATCGTCTTTTCTTTTTCTTTCACCATTACAGGATGATGTCTTAAGCTTCACCATCTCTCCTTGAAAATCGTCCCACTCATGTATTCTTCTTTGATTCCTGACATAAGACACTTTTGGATTGCTCCTTGAATCCTCAGATGCAAAAAAATTCCTAGCTAAGTAAGGAGGTGAGTGATGTGTATGATTAGAACTAACCATTCTTGAATGACTGGATCTTCTACAATTATCTCTTCTTTCATTAAATATACCTTATTTTTCCCCTTGTCTTGAGCCTAATCCATTCTTTGCTTGCTTCGACAACTAATTTAGGTTTTGCATCATCTGGGAATTTATTTGATTATTTTCTTTCATCATATTCTCATTATATTATTTTTAACTCTACACTTCCATTCTCAAGCTTCTCACAACCTCTATTAGTGTTTTGTCTCCTCTCTTCTCCTATGTACATTAGATTCTATCTCTGCATCTCCAACACTCATATTTTGACCTTTAGTTTCCCTCTCATGACTGGAGGCTCACTCCTTCCTCCATTTCTCAAATCTAAATTATTTTCTTTAAATGGTATTATGAAAGAAAGTATGCATGAAACATAATTTATGTTAGATGAGAAAATAGTAAACATGTTTAGACATTTATGGAAAAGGGATATAAAAATTTCTATTTTTTCTATTTTTTTTCTCGTAAGTCCACCAATCATCTTCTTATTAGTTCATTATAACCTTTGGTAACTAGAAAAAATTTCTAGGTACATAAGTGAATTCATTTCTTCGAGAGCTTCTAATGACTATTTGTTTTCTTAATTTCAATCTAGAAGTAAAATGGTATGCCCTTCTGAAGTTTTATGGGCATTTTCCTCTTCAACGAGAGTCTTTCTATCTAACATGGACTCCACATGGACCCCTTCCACATTTTTTGGATGACGTGGCACTCGAATGGCTAATGAAGTGGTGTTGACATGGTACCGACCACCGGTCCATCTATCACCAAGTACCATTTACCCTTCTCTCTTTCTTCAAACACCTTTGGTCAAGTCCAATCTACTGGGCCACCAATTGCTTCATGCATAAACTTCCATCCAACACCCAGTGCATTCAATGTTGATTCAGTACACAGGTCCACCAACCATCGATCCACCACACAACCTCCTAACCAACACTTGGGGAATTCAATGTTGAGTCATTACACTAGGCACCAGGCCACCAAGTACCCCATGATATTGGTTATCCATATCATTGCTAGTCATTCTCATGCTTCTATTAAGTCTGATATGGTGATGTCCACTGATCAACGATCCCATCAACCACTAGGCCACGCCGCTAGAGCTTCCATGTGAATACATTCCGATCCACATGTCCACCGGGCCACTAGGAACTGGTCAAAACACCCTGAATCTACTTCTTCCGAAAGAATTTTTGGTCTAGTCCAATGCCTTTTTGAATGGTTTTGGACCTCTACACCAATCATATAGTCACACATGATGGATAATGGACCAGTTATACCGTAGCCTAGTGATAATTAAGGATATCACATCTTCAGGTCCACAGGTCCTAGACATGGAGTACCGAGACCCAGACGACTTGAGCATGGCCCCAAAGGGCCCCTCTTTTCTTCAGTGCAGTCCATATATGACCAACAACAATATACATCACACCAGCCTGGTTCTGAAGTAACAATGAATCTTTCTCCATGAGGTAATCAGTTTGGGTATCATGGTATGTATCACTTTGATTTTTGAAGCACTTGAACATGTTCTATCAAATCCTTCTTCATTTCATGACGTTTTCTTGGAAATTATGCTCTTTTCCTCGTTCAAACCTAGAAGGGTGACATGGTGCCCTAGTAAGTTGATTTCCCTTTAGGATTGGTTTCTATTGGGTAGATATATGAAAAGTCATCATTTGTTCCCTCCATACTTACCACTTTCCATCTTTATTCATTTTATCTCCCATATCCTTGTTTGGGCATTGGGATTGGTTACACTAGGAAGGGTTGTACCTTACCTCATGCGAAGAAGGGCCTAAAGTCCCAGAGGGTAAAAGTAGCAAGAAAGAGTTAAAATACCACTTTGAAACCTTTGAGATGCATCACCCAGTGATCCCTAAGAAAGCAGTGAAAAGATTCTCTATAAGAAAAGGAAACCCACAAGATAGCATAAACACTCAAGGTAATAGTTGAAGGATAGGAGGTCTCTTCACGAGCCAACCTATTATGACCATGGGCATGTAGCAGTATGACATTACCACTTATTTGACCACCAAACCAACGTAGTGGCTCTAGGTGGTATAGCCAAGATAAAAAGGGTCTCATCATGAGCCATCCTTCTCATTTTCATGAAATGTTTATGGACAACGTTGTCACTTCTGGCCATCAAGCCAAGACAGTGGCCCTCAAATATTTCCTTGAAGCACAAGAGCAAAGGATAAAAGTAAATAAAGATATGAATAAAAGGCATTGAATGGGCTAGGAAAAAATTGCATTCATGAGAAGGTGCAACACACCCTCCACAAAGGAACCCGCAGGTAAGACTCTACATTTCATTATTATCACATGCACCCCATGCCCAAATATTTACCCAATGCCACCTCATACACTTACATGACTTAGACTAGATCCCAGCTAGGAAACACCCCAAAATTAAGAGAGGTTAGCCCAATAGGACACCCTAATACCATATACAAGCCTAACTTGTCAAATTACATTATTTCTTTGAGCATTTGTTTTGAGTTAAGGGGGGTTTGATGCACATGTTCGAGTAATTTAATTATTAGATGTG
>CBVK0102267313.1:0-12365 GCA_900067695.1 Picea abies | reverse complement strand
AAAGATTCATTCAAATCTCCCAAACTACGACACCTGTGTAAAAAATGAGAGAGATTTTTTTTATTCAATTCATTATTGACAAAAACCTCTTTGGGTTTTTCCAAAATCCTCTTCAGTTGGTCGAAAAATGATCTTGAAGTTGACTACTAAATTGTCATTTGCGTAGCGTGCCCTGCAGATTTTGTGTGGCCTATTTGCACAACGTGTACTCTTTTCAATTTTTATGATGACTTGCGGAGTCAAATAGGAGTTGGATTTAGAGACCAATATGAGGATCAATTTTTTTTACAAAAATCGTAAAAAAAATTGGCATGTGATAACAACACCCATTGCAAGATTCATCGAGGTTGGGTCCTTTATACCAAGGTGTCCATTTGTGTGGCCTATTTGCACAACGTGTACTCTTTTCAATTTTTATGATGACTTGCGGAGTCAAATAGGAGTTGGATTTAGAGACCAATATGAGGATCAATTTTTTTTACAAAAATCGTAAAAAAAATTGGCATGTGATAACAACACCCATTGCAAGATTCATCGAGGTTGGGTCCTTTATACCAAGGTGTCCATATGCCTTGGGTGCTTTGACCATAGACCAGTTAACCAAGTGGAATCTTATGTTTTTTTATTTCCCTCCCTTCCAACAGAATTGTCTGATTTCTTGCACTATTTGTTGCTTTATTCTCATAGGGGCTAGGAGGGATGAGTATTGGAAAACAACAAGTGTCGATAAAACATATTTGATGAGCACCAAGCACCCTGGAGGGTTAAGCCACTACACCTCCCATTGAACAAGCATGGCTTTTATTTTGCAAATATTTTAGTTGCCACAAATGAGAAGTAGAGGAATGCAAACAAATAGGCTTGCCTATATATTTGAATGGAGACCATGCATCATTACGAGGAAATACAAAAATACTAGAGATGGCATTAAGGAGATTTTTGTTCACAATCCAAGCGTAAATCTGACATTTATTATGATTAATCAAACCGCCAAAATCTTGAATAAACAGATCCAAGATTTTCTTGAACCTCCATGCCATGATAATGGATTCTCCTCCTAATAGAAGTGTATCATTAACAAATTGAAACAAGTCAAACATGGTTGGATTGAGCCCGCGTGGGTGCCGACAAGATGTTGTTGGACATAATGAAATTGATGACTATTATGGAGATGTCCAATAGGTGATAGTAGGCTAGGGAACATTGTAACTTTGAAATCCATTTATCCCTACTAACCCTCTGATTGATAATTGAGGCACTAACCAAACTAAAATTTTAACCCTGTAACTGACTTGAACCTGAGACTGAGTGACTTAAAATCAATGATTGATACTCTTCTAGTGTCTGATAAGTCATTATTGCTCGAAAGAACCTATAAAAGTAACCTCCTAATACTCTTTAATGAGCAAGGGCCATACTAATTATGACTCCTACCATTGTCTTTGACTAGAATTTGAGCTTGATAGGTTGCTCAAAGCAACCCTCTTGCTAGCTTGGAAAGATAAATAGATGAGAGACGTTGTATTGAGCACAAGGCAAATTTTTGGGTCAACATTCTTAGAACCGGAGGAAAAATGACTTCCAAAACATGTCAAACAATGGGGTCAGTCGCGTGATAGGTGAGAATACTTGGTGAAATTTGTACCTTTTGAATTAACCGAGGTGGACAAGAGGGGGGGATTTGACTATAGTATGAGAACACTTTTTCACATTAGGGATAAATCGAAGAACGAAAGTGGTGTAGTAGAACATAGGAATTTGTACCGAGGTTTACAAAGGATAGAATAAAACGAATAATGACCCATGTTTTGTTGAGCAATGTGGCCCAAGTGACGTGGGTCCCTTATTCGGATTATGGCTTAACTGTGAGAATCAAGGCTTAAGGTGAACCTTGATTGAACACAAAGTCTCATACATGCCTTTAATTCTCAACATGCAATCAAGCAATCGGGGATGTTTTGCAATCAGTGACCCACAAGAGAAAGAACTGTCAACTAACCCAATCAATCAAGGGAGTAAGGAAATATGAAAAAATTTCACAGAAGATGTTGAAGTATCTCAAAACTCTCGAGTAATTGTACTCTGTAGGTAAAAAGACAATTTCTTGAGAATCATCACGTTGCAAGTTTTTTAGGCAAAGAGCAGTTGCAATCACATGTGTTAGCCATCATGCCACCAGGTTTTAGCTTCACTAGGCAACATTATACTAATTTCATTAAAGTTTATCCCATTGAATTTGACTTAATAATAATCAAGTTCAATCGCATTTATGGTGATACCAACCAACAGTTTTATTTTGGGAAAAGCACGCATAAATGTACTCCTATGATGATACTATTTTCAGTTAGTTATAAGGTCACAAGGAAGCTACTTCTCTCGCTAAAATAAAAATTAAAAAACCAAAATTAAGGAGAAGTGGGCAACCTACAACACTAAAATGAAAAAGGCCAAAATCGAAAGGAAAACCAAAAGGCCCTACACTCAAAACTAAAATTAAAAAATCAAAAAGCTCATAAATTGAAACAAAAGGAGGTATATACAAGCAAAAAATCAAATTGAGGTGACATATCTACAGAAGGATGAGATTTCTCGAGCACAAAAGAACTTTAGGTGGCGACCATTCACTGGGAATTGGAGTGGTTCACCATTCAAATTTTTAATCTGAAAGCATTGGTTCCCAAAACCTCGTAGATCATGTAAGGACCCAACCATAATGAATCAAACTTGTGGTGTTTGGATGAGGCCTCGTTTGCTTTGTCCCATAGTAGAACATTATCTCCTACTTTGTAATTTACCATTGTGGCTCTTTTATCAAATGAACATTTGACAATGTCTTGCTTCTTTTGGAGGTGTTGGAATGCATATTTTCTAACCTCCTCTAGTTTGATTAGGGTGTCTAAATGATGTTGCAAGGGTTGGAAATCATCTTTTTCCTTAGCAATCACTGACCTCAAGGCTGGAATTTCCAAGTGAATAGGTAGAACAAAAGGGGTTCCATACACCAGAATGCAAGGACTTTGGCCCATAGCTATCTTGGGTGTTATTCGATCCACCCATAAAGCAAAGTTTAGTTTTGTGTGTCCATCACACTTGTTATCTTTAACTATTCTCTTAAGGATCCAAACCAATTTTTATTTGTTGATTCGATGAATCCATTATCTTGGGGGTAATAGGTGGAAGACCATAAATGTTGGATGCCATACGTGGCACCAAGGTGAAGTATGACATCGTACATGAAATTTGATACATTATCAATCAATATCTCGACAAGGATTTCAAAGTGGGATAAAATGTTAAGCTCGATGAATTTTACCACCTGTTGTTTTCTAGTGTTCATAAGGGAAATTGCTTCATCCCTCTTCATAAAGTAGTCATTAGCAGTAGAAGGTGGTGAGATTGGCCCAATAAATTGCATACCCCATCTTGTGAAAGGGACATGTACTTCAATGGGATTAAGAGGAAAAGCATCTAACTCCTGCTTCCCAGTGAAGCGTTGACAAGCTTCACATTTTTGAACCAGTAAATGGGCATCTTGATGGAGGGAAGGCCAATAGTAACTTGCATGTAAACCTCTTGTTGCAATGGTTTTAGCTAAAAAGTGGCATCCACAACCCCCAGAATGACATTGTTCAAGTGCCATTTTGGCTTAATCGAGAGTAAGACAACGTGACAACACTCCATCAAGGTTTCTCCTATAAAGGATTTGATCTTGTAAGACACATTGGACAACTTGTAAGTGAAGTGTTCACTTGGATTTAGTATCCATGCCTGGTGGAAAAACACCATTGATTAAAAAATATATGATAGGTTCATACTGCGGTTTCGAGGCCAACTCGATGTCTTTAACCAATTCTTCATGAGCAATCAAGTTTTCTACCTCAGGTGATTCAACTATCACATAGGCATGTGATTTAGTTAGCAGTTTAGTCAACCCAGTTCCCCTTATTGTTTTTGTTGGTTTAATGTATAATTCATATTCTTACATGGACGTGATCTATTTGGACCACTTACTATGCAATTCAGTTTGGTTCAAAGTAGTGATTGAGAGAGATGTAGGCCCAAAGACCCGAGCCTTGTAGCCTTGGATGTAGTGTAGAAAGAACTCCAAGGATTTATATAAATGATAACCATGTTTCTCAAGTTGAGAATAGTTTAGTTGACGTGTCTTAAAATTCTAGCTTACAAAAGCAATTGGTCTAAGGTTTTCCTCATGGGGCTTTTGCAATAAAATTGCCAAAATGGTCTCCTCTGATGAGTTAGTGTATATGAAAAAATCTTAATGATCAAGACTAATCAATAGAGGTGTAGAAGCAATGGCTAGTTTAAGAGATTCAAAAGATTGACCTATAGGAGGGCCCCATTTGAACCTATTCCTTTCTTCATTAAGTGATTTATAGCTTTCGCAACTTGAGTGAGATTAGAAATGCAGCCTCTAAGGAAATTTATCTTTTCGAAGAAAGATTGCATCTCTTTCTTATTGGTAGGTAAGGGTAGCCTTTTGATTGCTATCACCCTCCCAAGGTCAAATTTGACACCATCTTGAGACATGGTGTGACCCAGGAGTTTTCCTTCCATAACACCGAAAATGGTCTTCTTAGGGTTTAAGGATATGCCAAAATTATGACATATAAGAAATACTTGTCTAAGGTGATCGAAATGGCTACCTCGTCCTTTGAAGAATATTCTGAGGTCATCAAACTAGACAACTATCATATTACCCATCAAGCCTCCAAAAGCAATGGCCATGGCACACTGAAAGTTACTTTCGGTGTTAGTCAAACCGAAATGCATCTTGTGATATGCATACGTACCCCAATATGTAATGAAGGTGGTTTTGTGACAATCAAAAGGTTTGAGGGATATTTGATTAAAGCCTAAGAATCCATATAAAAGAGACATCATATGGGCACCATAAACTTGTTGGAGGGTCTCCTTCATAGGTGGGACATGCTAGTTGTCTTTTAAGGACATCTTGTTCAAATGTTGAAAATCAACACACAATTGAATATCCCCAGTTTTCTTCCTAATTGGAACCAAATTGGATACCCACTGTGAGTAACGAACATAGTGTACAACCCTTGCTCCTTTGATCTTGTCTAATTTAGCCCTAATTGTTTATTCCAAAGCGAGATTGGTACTCCTTTGTTTGTGCTTACAAGGATTCAAATCAAGGATTGTAGGTATGGCATGAACTATCTCCCGCATATTGAAGACTTTGGGGTCCTCATAGGACCAGGCAAAAACATCCCTAAACTTAAGAGTTTTTTTAACTAAGTGAACTTCGAAAGAGAACATTGTGACCTTGTCTAACCATCTTTGGATCTTCTTCTATTCCTAGATTTATATGGATAGTTTCTCACACATTCCTAACGGATTCACTGATAATAGTAGGTGCAGAGGTAGAAGGATCATTGAAATCCGATATGGATTCCAACATAGATAGCCAAGGAGGAACTTTATTCATTTCAAGTTGGATTATATCTCCAGTTTCCTCTTCTAACTCGTGACAGATATGCAAGTCTTCAAATTCTTCCTTGTTTTGAACGAATCTATAGATTTGTTCATCAATATAAAAAACTTGCCAAGATTCAACATTGTCAGGTAAGGCATGGCTATGTAAGATTCTTATTCTTATATCCTCAATGGACCTTACGAAATATGAAGTAAAACATGAACCAACTAAGGTTAAAGTATTAACTACATAATTTGCAGCCTTGTGCATGGTTCAAATGTTGAAATATAAGAACTTTTAGATAAGTTCCTTAGCCTTTCAATAATACTATTTGAGACGAGGGTTATGAACAACATATTTTTCTTTAATTTGGTTCACAACTAGCTTTGAATCATCGCTAACCAACAAATGGAAAATTCCTAATTCTAAGGCCTTTTGGAGGCCCTAGACTAATGATTCATATTCTACCATATTATTGGTGTCAGGGAACTCGAATCGAAAAGAGAAAGGGATTGCCTTTCCCTTGGGATTACACAGAAAGACCCCATCATTGGATCTGTGCTTGGATTTGGCACCATAAAAATCCATGCTCAAATCATTTCATCTTACTCAAGAGGAGGGAGATAAATGTCTTCTTCAGATAATACAACATAAGTACCCATCCATGTGTCTTAGAAAGACACATGTATGGTGTTGTATGAAGCAGGTACAACTTGCTCTCGATATTTTATCTCTCTCCCAATGATAACTTCTGCACCCCTATGAGTAAAGGTGAAGTGGGATCCTTCCATGAATTAGAAACCTTGTTTGAAGTCTGTGGATCACTCTCTTCCTAAAAGCATACCATGTGCTTCATGTATATATGCACAATAATATGTATGAGAATTTCTCACAATAGGAGCTTCATTAAATGCAATGGATAAGTCTGTGATATAAACCAATTATTTCTACAGTTCTTGAATCCAAAGCTAGAAAATATTTACAAGGACTTGTGCACTCAAGAACCAATCTCCTCATAACTCAAAGGGGCACGACATCGTGCCTTGCTCCCTTGTCAATGACACAATTATGAAGCATAAAATAAAAAATCTTTACTCAAACATAGAAAGGAGGAACTCCCAGGTCTAAATCAATGACATTATATGCCTTCTTTGGCTGAGAGGAGGCCTCTTTGGAAGGTGAAGGTCTTTGTTCTAATCGTGGAGGAGGAGGGGCTTGTAAGATACGATAAAGGTTTTCGAAATGAGCAACTGTCCTAAGAGCATATAATAATGTCACATGGGTTGGGATCTTACCTAGATCCTAAACTACATTGCAAGTTCCTAGTATTGGGAAACATGGAGGTGGTTCATTAGTTAAGTTAACCTTGTTTGGAACCCAAGGAGCTTTATTCCTCAAAGGAGAAGGTGATCTACCACTTATGATAACTTTGGTTTTTCCATTGTCTTTAGGATCAATTTTGACCCCTTCCACTCCTTGTGGAGTTGGTCTAGAGGTTTGATTCCTATTTTCTACAACAAAGATTCCAAAAGAGAAAGAATTATCATCACAAGTTGGAACCTCTTGCATGTTAACTTGATCATCTTGAGAAGTGGAGTTAAGTTTGTTATTGATCGGAGGTAAAGGTGCCTTGCCTACCTTGGACAATTCCAAGTGGTGTGTAGATGAGTAACAATACTCAGGATCGTGGAAGTCTTCACAAAAGTGAGACCAGTCTACTTCAACAACATTATGCCTAGGAGGAGGAAGAGGAGGCCTTGACCACGTAAGTGCAGTAAACTGCAAGTTATTCACTTTTTTATCGAGGGAAAGGATTTGATTATTCATATTCAATAATAGTTGTAGTGTTTCAGAACTCTCCCTTGCTTCCATCATTGAAGTTTAGGCAGGTAAAGACTCATATCAGGGACCCTCATTTCTAACAAATTCATTCCTAGGCCTCCCATTAAAACAAGGTTGCACTATAGATGAGGAAATTATATTGAATTCCTCCATGTTTTTCTCAATCTCCATGACACTAGCCTTGGATGCATCTAAAGTGTTTATTGATTTCTCTGTCAACATGTATTTTAATTTTGATTCATTGTGATCACGTAGTAATGAAACAAGTTATTTCTAGTCATTCCTAGGCCTCCCATTAAAACAAGGTTGCACTATAGATGAGGAAATTATATTGAATTCCTCCATGTTTTTCTCAATCTCCATGACACTAGCCTTGGATGCATCTAAAGTGTTTATTGATTTCTCTGTCAACATGTATTTTAATTTTGATTCATTGTGATCACGTAGTAATGAAACAAGTTATTTCTAGATGGTTGTGAAGTGGTTGGGATCTTGCCCAAGGTGGAGGTAAAGCATTGATTGAAATTATGAATTGGCTCTCCCTCATGAATGGAGATTGTTGTGAAATCCTTGAGTAGAGAAGCCACATCATCTTCTCCTTGGAAGCGTTTCTTGAAATCTTGGACTATAGTGTTCCAATCTAGAATACTATGAAGCGTTTCTTGAAATCTTGGACTATAGTGTTCCAATCTAGAATACTATCATTAGGAAGTAAGCGATACCATCTCATCGCTTCCCCTTCAAAGGTTCTTACAAATAATCTTGTGATCACATCAAGAGTTAATAGATCCATGAGTGTTAATGCATCGTAAAAGTTTTGTATGTGGTCCTTAGTGTTCAATGGACCAATTCCATTGAACTTAGGAACCCAATTTGGTGTATCCCCAGGTATGTCATGTAAAGGTTGAGCCAAGGCCAAAGGGATCCCAAGTTGCCAAGACATTGCCATCGAATCAGAGAATGAAGGAAAAACAATAGTTGTTGAAACAACAATGGGAATAACCCAAGGGTTTGAAATTGTTGATGGATTAACTAGTGTTGGTTTTAGAATGGGGCTTTGGATAGGAGAAGAGGAAGAGGGTAACTTAGTTTGTACGACAAGTGTATGAAATTTCTTTGGTTTCTTAGATGTATATCTCTTTACTTACTTTCTTTCGCAAACTTTAGCTTCTTGTAATCTTGGGGGACGTTGTTTCTTTAGACTTGGGATGTTTCGCCCCGCCAGCTTGCAAGAGGATTAAGTAATGTATCTTGATTACAAGAGATGTATCACAAAAATAATCCTATTCTTTCAAAAAACGTGTTAAAGTAACCCAACTAAATGATAAGTTTGTTTCAAGTGAAAAGTAAGATATAATAAACGATGATTATCTCAAACGAGGTTGATCATGTAGGATCAGATACTGACAAGGTATGAGAAAAGGAATCTTGATGGTAGTTATGGTTCCCAAATGAAATGGAATTACCAAGAAAATTGAACTATAACACCTACCGAAGAAATTTAATGAATTTCTTGATGACCTTGTCTTATGTTTTTGGATCGAAAGACGAAGGGAAATGAATGGGGAAGTGATTGGAAGATGGTACACCAAATACTTTGGATTTGATCCTCGATAAAAGTTTAGGATACAAGAAAATCATAAGAGGTTTGCAAGTGTCCCTAGTGGATTTTCCAAAAAAGGGACGTGTTATAAGCAAAATCCATTTGTTGAGACAGAGTCTACTTATCATGTTGTCAAGTTAGTTATAGCCTCTTTGGTAGCTCGACACGGTAGAGGCTACCCACACCTTAGATGGTCTTTCTAAAACAATGAAAAAGGAAGAAGGAGAGGACCACCCAACTTGGGTATTGTCCTTCATCATCTCCCTAGAGAGTTGAAAACGCCAGAAGGTGGTATTTGTGGGCAATGGGTGAGAAAAAGAGCATGTTGATTTTTGGAACAACAAACCAATAAAATAGAACATCAAGTTATTCACTCCTTTATGGCCTAAAAAAAATGATCTAAACTGTTTCTTGGAGTAAACCGAGGTCTAAAACAATTATCCAGTGAATGGATTATGCAAAAATACTAGAATTTAAGAGTCAACATAATTTCATAAACCTACAACCATGCCATTTAATATGGTTGAAAATTAAGAACAACAAGTTATTTGTGCATGTCAATTCTTCCTAGCTCAACTAGTTAAGGTTTGGGTTTCGTTTGCTAGGCAACCCGAGTTCAATACCCTTACGGTGTGTTTTGTCGTGAGGGGACACCCAAAAATCCAACCTTGTTAAGGTTGGTGTAGCCCAGGTCGGGTGTGATCTCGAGGTGATTTTGACGGCTTAGATGCGCCTGGGTTGTGGTTTCTTAGCCAATAGTTGAAATGTTGGCCCTGCAAGTGACAAACATTTCTAACAAACAAACAAAAAAACAAGTTGCGTGTGCCTCAAATGGATTAAAAACAAGCCCGAAATTGCTCGGGAAGTGGTCCAGGTAATTTAAAGAAGGGTTGAGTACAAAATTTGGGGTCTGAAAGTTTGATTCCAACCCTTCAGTAGATTGCTACAACTATGGAAAAATATGTAATTGGATGAAAAATAAAAGGTTACCAGTATATTGGGTGGATTAACGAAATGTTTGAGACTTTAACCATATATTATTTTTAGATTTTAATTTGGTTAATCAACAAGCAAGACTATCATTTCGTTGAGGAGGTCCTCTCAATTAGGCTCATGCCTTTATCTCGCAATTGTTCCACTTAATTTAAATGAATGAGTTGGCGTACACCACATCGTCAAAAAATCGAGTGCCCCATACAACTCAGAGAAAGAGGGTTAGACCTTTTTCATCACTAGACCATTTCACTACAAGGAAAACACCTTGTAGCAGAGGTTTTTGCAAGGGTTTTTAGTGTGACAAGATTTGGGAAAATTTTCAAAAAATCCTCCACTACAACCTTCACTATTTGAAGTAGAGGTTTTAACAGATGTTCCATATAACTATAATTTTTTGGGTGGGTGGAGGTTGTAGTAGAGGGTTTTTTTGTTGTTTTTATTTTCAAAACGCACTGATGCGCTCTTAATCAACTTTCCCATGTGTGTACATAAAAGGCAAAAGCACTAGTGCTCTTATAATTATTATGCATCGGTTTTCACATTTTTTGTTGTATGCAGAGCACTGAGGCTCTTATAATTTCTATGCACCAACTCTACATTGTTTGTGTATGAAGCACCGGTGTTTTTTAGTTTATGTACGCCATGGTGCGTTTAACTTAGTGTGCCCCCTGGTGCTTGTCTAATTAGTACGTACCCGTGCCTATATTTCCATGTGCGTTGAAGGGTAGTGAAATTTACAATATTCAAGGTGAGATGTCAGTGCCATTATTTTTACTAAGCATCAGTGTGTATCATATACTTACAAAACCGATGCATACATTATATTTAGAGCCCCAATGTGTATATTAAACTTACAACACTGATGTGTACATTATATTTAGAGCCTTAATGCGTATTGTAAACATGGGCACTGTAGAGTTTTGAAACCATAAATATAATTGTACATTATGTAATTTACAAAACAATGTTTTTTCTCAATAGTTTGCACATGTGCTTTTGAATAATTAATGAGCATCAATGCATGTGACTCCTCAAAGCGCACCACTTTTTATATTATGGCACACACCATCTAGCGAGTTCACAAGAATACAATGCACTCATATGTATATAATTTAATTAATTGTTTTTTTTTTACAAATTTTCAGTTAATCATCTAAAAATCAATTTTTTTTTATAATAATATTGTTTTATATTTTTGTTATTGCATTTTGATACAATGATTGCATTAATGTGTTATCCAACGAATTACACCTATGTTATTTGTAACAATGTAAATCATCCACATGCCCCCGGGGTGTAGAACAATCAATGATGGAGTGTATTATTAAGGCACTCCGTTATGTGAAGTCACCAGTTCGAAATCCTCTACTTACCTCATGTGTCGTGTGAGGGATCGTGTTGGCATGCCTAGAGGTTATAGCGGTAGTGGTCGAATAACATGACTCCATGTGATCTGAAAAATCCTTAGATGTGGATTATTTTAAATACACATAAACGTCTACTTGATCTTTGAAATAATAATGATCGCTTGATTGATGTACATGTGAAATTGTTATCTAACCATATACACTTTAATGATAAATAACTTTCAAAATAGTTGAGCATGAAATGAACAAAAATAATGAAATCATATACACAAGTTGGATAACGAAGTTCACCCGATTTGGGCTACCTCTCCGGGTCCGCTTCTAAAAGAGACCTTCTTTATTAATGCTCAAATACTTGCGTTTTACAATGACCTTTTTACATGTTACTCAAATGCAGAAACTGAGTGCATCGTTGGATTCCTTGTGAAAAATCATGCAAAATGAGTATAAAGTTCTGCATCGTTGGATTCCTTGTGAAAAATCATGCAAAATGAGTATAAAGTTCTCGAAATTTCATTAAGGGATCTCTCAACACGATTTATGGTGTAAATCAAAGTCTATGTATCCTTGGGCATGCACTTCAAGACAAAACTCTATATAAAATTAATGTGTGTGTACAACCTTAGTGTCCACGTGCCCAATAAATAGGGCGTGGGCCCTCAACCGAACTCCGAAATTTGTGACAAGCATTAAATATAAAGTGGATGGTTTGTTTTAATAAACCATATGTATAGCTTGTTGGTTAAGTCATGGAGTTTATATATGGCAAGTCGAGGGTTCGGGTCCCACCGACCACTATATGTTCCCATGCTTTTGTTGGTATATGGTTATACATTGTTAAAACTATATTATATATGGTTATACCCGTCAGTAATTCTGTAAATCCCTTCCATAGATTAAGTGTTTGGACTGGTGGTTATATGAAGTTACAACGACCATGGACTTTTGTTGCCCAACAAACCTTTCATACAAGATTAAATATATATGGTTAAGTCTCGTAGGCGTGTTGCATTGGTAATGGAGGTTTGTTTAAGGTTTTGAGAGGTTATGGAGGTCGTGGGTTCAACCCCCATTGACTCCAAATTTTTTTATAAACCCTACCAAT
>CBVK0102267304.1:0-14808 GCA_900067695.1 Picea abies | reverse complement strand
CTTTACTTTATGTCTAATTTCACATTGACTTTATCCTAAGTCAAAAAGATGAAATTTGTCACTGAAGGCAAAAGTGACTATTAATTCACTTTGTGGGTGAATTAAGGGACATAAAGCAAACTTAGGAAACTTAACGAAAAGTGGGACAAACTTAGGAAACTTAAACAAAAATGGGTTTCTAAGTGAGATACTTGAGATGAGATCTCACCCATGAATTAGAGATGGCTAGAGATGATCTTAACCATTGATCTCTAGGTTTGGCCTAAGGATGGCTTAAGGGGGCACATAGTGCAAAGAGAGGCAGACATTGTTCACTTGATCGCCTTGAGAGTTTGGTGAGGAGAAGAGAAGTGAGAAAGGAGGGTTTGGAGCAGCTTGCTTGGGCGCACTTGTTCATGGAGGACGCAAGGAGGGTAAGAGCACCTTTTCTCAATGAAATAAAATGTGCATACCATAAACTCAGCTCTTCAATATTTGCATTTCCCCCAAATGTTGAATTCTTAATCGAGGCTATATGTTAGCAAGGATGTAGCAATAATGCGTAATATTTAAGCCTTATATTCAATATCAATGAAATATTCATTTGTGTCAATTCCACTTGTAGAGATATTGCCAACAAACTACACCGAGTGGTGATTACAATTGAATGTGCCAAGCAAAAATAGCCCTCTAATAAGGTTATGTTCTTTGATCTTTTGCTACAACATCACAAGCAGCGTGGGAAAACCAAAGTAACAACATTTAGAAATTACAAGGAAATGTAGTGGATCTGATAATGTACTTTCAATAGTAGTAATAGATTTCCAGCTAGAAAACTATACATAATAGGTGACTCTAGCCCTCTAATTAGGTTATGTTCTTCAAACTTTTGCTACATCACAAGAATCATGGGAAAACCAGCACAGCAAGATTTAGAAATTACCAGGATATGTAGTGGAGCTAATAATGTACCAAAGAATGCACTTACGTTAGTAGTGATAGATTTCCACCTAGAAAACCATACATAATAGGTGACTCTAACCCTCAAATTAGGTTATGTTCTTTGAACTTCTGCTACGCCTACAACATACAAGTAGCATGGAAAACCAGAGTAGCAAGATTTAGAACAGACAAAGATATGTAGTGGAGCTGATAATCTACCAAAGAATGTAATTTCGCTAGTAGTGAAAGATCTCCAGCTAGAAAATTATACATAATAGGTCACTCCACTTAATTGAATGTGTTCTATTTCCAAATCCCAGTGGAATCAGACTGCTAAGAGTGTGTCAAACTATAAAACAACTATTGAACCATTATTACAAACCCTAGATTTTTATATTTGCCTAAGGCAAATAAATGGGTCTACAAGAACCAGATCATGAAATGATTGAATCAGTATTTATATTTAGAACCAACAGATGAGAAATTTAAAAAAAAAACAGAATGCAAAAAGAACATGTTTGAAACTCAGGATCAACAAAGAAAAATTACAACAAAAATTCCTACCTGCTCCACTCCAGGAATCTTGTCAGCAGCAGCTTCAACAGCAAGTGAACAAGAAATTTCTGCAGATCCACCACCATATACAATTGAATTATCACGAATCAAGTTCCGGGCTACACAAAGTGCATCATGAAGGCTTCGCTTTGTCTCCTCTATCATCATCTTGTTTCCTGAAATCAATAACTACAGGTTAATAGTTGACACTAATAATGCCATATAATAAGACGTGTCTAAAGTTATAAAACCAGTTTTTATTTGGCTAAAATATTGCTTTCTTGAGTCATAAAAGTTTAGGACGATATGATGATCAAACAGGCAGCCAGTGTAAATAACTAAAAATAGACACCAGCACTGGAGAACCACTGGACATTTAAAATTATATATTTAAGAAAACTTAGTTATAATTTTATGCCTCATCTTTCTAGAGCACAAGGCAAACAATATTTATACACAAGTTTTTTCCTAGGCAATACAGCCTTAAAATGGAATCCATAAAAGATGTATGTTTAGCTTCCTAAATCTTATTTGAATTTCAATTTCAATAACCTCCATTTTTTCATTATATATAGTTTCAATATAGTGAACAAAAATCCATTTAAATCTCTAGAAACCATTCCTCTTTTGGGTGAAGATGAGAGATATTGTAAAACGTAAAAAGAATGAGAAGCTAAACATACAAGTTATGCCCTTAGTTAATTTTTCTTAAAAGGAATTAAAACTGTTCATATTGATAACACTTAAAAAGACTGAGAAGCTTAACATACTTAAGTTATGCCCTTAAAGACTTAAAATGTTCAAATAGATATAGTTCTTGGAAATCAAAATACTTTTCTCCAGCATATAGAAATTCTCAATCTTGGCATGTAAAAGCAACATATCCAGACATTAGTAGACATTGAGAAGTCCCTAGTTGTAAGCACATTAGAAATTTAAAATATCAGACTTGCTTTTATCTGATAACTGATTAGACTTTATGCATGGCCATAATAGCCTGTGGACTAAAAGTAACTGATTTGACTTTCTGCATGGCCATCATAGGAATTAACGACGACAATGATGGTGTTATATTAATATTTTCCTGGTAATGCCAGTCAACTTTTAAAAGATAAAAGCAAGTCTGAGTTGCAACACATGATCTTACCACCACGAATAAAAATGGTCACTGCCCTTGAATTCGCACACTGTTCTATGTATAACATTCGATCCTTAGTTGTGCCAAATGCTTTCTCCCTCACAAGTCCAGCCTAAACAAATGTAATAATCAGTAATACAATCACTCAGTGGCAGGTATTTGATTGCAAGACATCAAGTACCTAATCTTTACCACTTAAAACTGAATCAAAAAACTGCTAACCCATCAAACTAGCTGCAGAAACTACATAATTGCTTCTTAAGAAAGACAAAACAAGATTTCAGACTGCATATAAGATTTGCCCCAAGTAAAAGGGTTCTACAATGATACTTGATTGGATTCAGATTCAACTACACACTTCTACGCTTCCCAGCCTGAACCCACAAGTATTAAATGAGTCCAGGACATGCTTCAAAGTTCACAGCAACATGTTACATTACCTTCCCTAGCTTCTCGGGTGTCAATTCCTGGAAACGGGGGACTATCCGTCCACCTGCAAAGATGCCATGAAAAATTTCTTTTAAGAGGTCGAAATCAAAAACGACTGAGATGTTAATGGTCTATTAAATTAAGGAATACCTAATATAAAGCATACAGAATAAACTCCAATGTGAAACAACAGATATTGAGGTTTCTACAAGTCAGACCTGTGGCAATCGCAATCAACTCTAGCTCAACCCCACCAACCCATCGAACTGCTGGCAAACCACGGTGCATCAATAAATGATTGGCCTCATCATCAAAACCCCATTGACAGATTACAAGTGTTGCACCTACATCCTGTCATCAATTATGAACAACTACATCAGAACTGCAAAAAAGTTCATTGTGAGATGTATCTTGTTCATATGCTTCCCAATTAATCACAAAAAAGTTAAATGAAAACTAAAACTGATTTGCACTTTAGCTAAGCTTACAATTTACAAAGCATGCAATCATATTATCTCATAAACATAGGAACATGTGAAATTAAGTGCCAAGAGATAGTTTAAGATCGAATCAAAATTTAAACAGACTAATGAAATTATTTATAAAGAAATATAACAAAATCCTTGTCCAAGGATTGAATTACCAGTCACAGACTCCCCGGGGAGGTAAAACAGACTAAAAATCCTAAAAGGGCAAATCTATAAACAATTGCTACTGAAACATTCTCCAAGTATTTAACTATTGGTCACAATGCAGACAAAAAAAACCTCAAAGGACACACTAATATCATACACCCTGTATTGTAAAACTATTTTGGGTATACTCGGAGAATGTTTCTAATAAAGCTGAGATGAGTTTTGTCCAATGTAATCAGACTCTGACTCAGCAGAGACTCAGCTGGCCTGGGAATAAACAAAGCTTGGCAGTTCAGCAAAATTCAGCTCAAGACTCGGCAAACTCAACAATAGAAAGAAAGAAAAACACAAAATTTAGTAAAGATTGTTCAGAAAAAAATACATTAATGACATTTCCAATCCGTATAAGCTATAAAACAACAGTTTATCCACAAGCACATCATAACATCTCATAAAATTTAACACTCGATATTTTTCTGCAAAACAATAAAATGAAAGTTGAAACAAAAATCAAATCGGTAGCAATATGAGCCTGAGCCAAGCGCTCTTCCGATCTCACCTGCAAAACAATAAAATGAAAGTTGAAACAAAAATCAAATCGGTAGCAATATGAGCCTGAGCCAAGTCTGAGTCAAATCTGGCGAGTCTTAGCCGAGTCTAAGCTGAGTCTGAACCAAGTCTGGTGAGTCTGAACTGACTCTGGCAAGTTTTGGCAAGTCCAGAGTCTACTCATCGAATCTCAGCCCAGTAATCATTTCAGACATGACTCCGCCAGACTCAGAAGACTCAGCAAGTCTTAGACAAGTCAAACAACACTGATTTTGTCTAGTTGCATAGTTGATCCTCCAATTTTGGCTTGCCAAGTCCAAGTTGCATGCCAAACGTCAAATTTTGGGTTTTCCCTTCTTGAATTTCTAAATGTTTTACGCCAAAAACAGCTAGTGGTCCAAATCAAAACAATATTTGATACTTGGAATGTTTTTTGACATGTCCACACTTTGTGTTCCAGCGAAGTTCTGAATTGACATATGTTTCACTTCACAAAAGAATATATTTAATGAAAACAATTTATTCAAAAGTTCTTCACAACTTTCAAGATATTTAAAATAAACAATGGGCTGCATCTAGAGTCTTCACAAAACTGGGCAGTGCACTAAAGAGATTTTTTATGGGATGTGTTGATTTATCCCATTGAATGACACCAGGAAAAGCATATATAAGCTATAAAGTATTTAGATGAAGTAATGCAAGTGTGATATGAACTGTTTCTCAAATTAGTGATAATTTATCAGCTAATACAACTCATCCACAGAAGCACTTGCAAGATTCTTCTTGTATCTTTACAAAGACAGCTTTATGTCATGTGGAATATGAACTCATGCATGAAACAGTATTGCATGAAAGAGCAAGAGAATGAGGATGCATATTAAGCTCAAACATGCATATAATTCCAATCTACAACAGCATTAGAATGAAAGAAAAATACTGCATTTGTGAAAATAAAAAGACAGTTCAGCATGCATTAATCAATGCCAATTTTTCATGAATATATCTTCACACACTCTTCATAAGATCTTTTTGATCTTTGAACTGGTAAGACTCAGGGCTAAAGCACATATCCATGCTCATTAACTGCCTGCATTCTAGCATGGATTAGGAGGCACACATTGGCTGACAAAATCTAACAAGTCAGGTCCCATCAGTCCCAGAGACCCCAGGAATTCTCCAAATCACCTCCATACTAACAATGTGTTTTGGAAGATACACCACTAGGGGGAAACATATTTGGCAAACATTAAGCAATTAGTCAAATCTCTAAGTGCCTTGAGAGAAAGTAGACCCTATATTTACAGGCTTGAGCTCAACAAAACTGTTTAATGTTGCAGGTTTCAACACAGAGAATATGCTGGCAATGACCAGTAGGCAGGTGAGGACAATATTGGAAAGGGTATGTTAAATTGGAAAACATGGATAAAAACGAGATACAAAAACCCTTGAAGAAGTGAAATTGTGGTAGCATAACTTCAGGTATCAATGAATTTCAGCCAGAAATGAAGAGAATTTGGATAAGTCCATTATTACTATAACCAAGATCAAGGTAATACACCTCAAGCTTGTGAGGAAATTATCATCCTCTATTTCTGTTCAATAGATACATATCAGAAACAAAAATCAAAGCAATTCAATAATTCAATAATGAAGGAACCATGTCTTCATCAACTATGGTTCCACATCAGCTCAGACAGAAAGAAAAAATACTATGCATCAAAAAGGCTATCAAATAATGTCATTTGAAGACAGGTTTTTAATGTGCTAATGAATCAGTTTGGAGCTCTATGGTGAAATGTTCAACAATAACTCAATATGATTCCAAACTTATTAACAAAACTTGGGCCTGGCAGACATATTTCCTTTCAGAAATGTCATTCAACAGTCTCACCTTTGCAACCTTAAGATGACAGACAACTGTCTCTTTCAGAGAATAGCTAATAGCTAATATCTTTGCACTTCACTCTATTCTAAAAGCTTCCTATATTGAAGAGATAATTTCGATATATTGCATGTAACTCTATTCAAATCAATTGATATGATTACCATCTAACAATGGGGCCGTTTTAAAATGAGTAGTGACCTGGATTTAACCAAGCCTTCATGGTTTTGAGATAAGGTCAAACTTCAACACTAAAAGCAAACACTTAAAATAAATTTAAAAGGCCAATATATCGAGGGTTTGAGTAATAAATATAAACTCTACTTACCTTGCACTTCTTGACCATTTCATCAAAGTATTGTTTTTCTTGTTCACGTAAAGCTTCAAACTTTTCTACGCTATCAATGTCAACCTTATGCTTTGTCTTTGGCTTAGGTGGCTCAAAGGGACAAGTCAAAATAGCTATGTTTACATCCTCAATTCTCTTGGGCATCTGTGGATGACTCATATCTTTGTCAACTATAATACCATAAACCAGTTCTGTATCTTCCAGCTTTCCACCAACTTTTCCTTCCACTTTAATCAAATCCAAGTTAACATCTTTTCTCTCCAAATCTGCAACAGCAAGCACAGCTTTGACAGCAATCTCAGCTAGCATGCGTTTGCATCGATTAACACTGCAAAAAACAATGATCCATACAATGATATGAGATACCCAGATCACACTTCTAAATACTGCACACAACAAATGCAAAAAGCTAACAAACACATACAAGCTTGTACAGCTAGGGAAGACAATAATGCAGGAATAAGATAAGATAAATATATTAATGTCCGAGAAATTACCAAAAAGGTAGGTTAATGGGACTGAAGAAAGTACAATCAACAATAAGCACCTGTAGGAGTGCCTCTGGCTACTCCGAAGGCATAAAGGAAGCTAAACTAACTGACACAGAAAGAATCGTAATTGTAAAAATGAACATACAAATTACTCAAACATGTTATCTCCAAAACTAGATGTGTTAAATTAAGAGACACCGCACTCCATCATGTTCAAGTTTACCATAGATTCTAAGTAAAAGGAATATGACAAATTCATTCTAAAGGATTCCAGCTAATGGATCAATTTATTACAAATTTCTTTCGAGATAATGGAGTAGCACCGAAAACTCCATGTGGTTGTCAGCAGAATATGACCCTTGGTAAACCAGCCAAATGCAAAACTAGGGCATGAATAAATCTTAGCTTCTTTCTAAAATGAGAGTTACCCTGACAATTGAACACAAAATAGTGAACAAGTGAGCACAGAGATAGCAGGTGAACAAATTAGTAATTATATGTGGTGAGCACTGAGCAGTACGAGAGCTTAAGGCAGAAAGGTGTGTCCTAAACTTGCAATATGCAATGTTCAGACAATTGTGAATAAAGTGGATCAAATATTTTCTGGGTTCACACAACAAAATTCATGTTTCTAAATATAAAATAAGTTTAAAATCTTACCAGACTATATCTGTAGTAGTCTTATCAAAATTTTGAAGTTTTTTTATCTTTAATGTTTTAACTTTTCAATGTTTTCAAGGTTCCATGGTTCCTGACAATTCAATCCATTCCCAGGATTTTGTTTGACAGGAAATATAACAACCCAAAGATGGGTTTGGAATCTGGATTACACATCTGGTAAACCAGTTTTGTGGACTTTACATTATCATTACACTTTATGACTGTTAAACCCAAAATGACACAAGCAGATCCCAAACTCAAGAAGCTGAAAGCTTTGAGATTTAGAAATGTGACAGGTATTATTTGCTGAAATAAATGAGTATACTTTAAATTAAAATTAGAATGAATTCCAGATTTTCTAACCTCCTAAACTTTTAACTGTGGATATTTATCCTTGACCAAAACCAGGATGCTTTCAAATGACTAAAATTTGGGGCAAGGACTAAGACTAATAAAATGAAACTTCACCAAAGTGCAGCAATGTTAATTTACTTTCAGTGAAGCCAAGTATCTACAAGAGCTGAAGACCTTCAGGGGCATTGATTCTGCAACTGGAATTAAAATGTCCTAGTTGAACAGTTTTCCCCGCAAGGTTAAATCAAGTAAGCACACCAACATCAATATGCTAATATTACATGGCTTTAAAATTGACACTCATTTTATTGATGTTTATAAAAGTAAATTATGTGATGACTGTCTTGCCTTTAAGACCTACTAAGGTCCCAAAAAAATTAAGAATTCTGGTAATTCTTACGCACTTGAATATTTAATGCTTATAGTGCTAATTTGCTAAGAAAATCAAATATCAGAACTATAAAGATATAACACCAACTTTTCCACAATCTGCTTACATTTCCAAATGTTTTATTGATATTGTCATCATATTCTGCTATTATCATTGTCATAATGTTTATATTGCTAGTTTACCCAACAAAATGTCATAGTAACAATTATGTGATACCTACATTCATAGGCTTCATTAGTCATTACAAACATACTGCGAATTGTATTGTTGTTCTCAATTGTTTTGCTCTAAACAGTTTAATGCTCAACCACATGGAAACATTAATTTAAAAAATTATGGCGTACTTATTCCCTAAGCAAATATTGGAATATTTTTGTAGACATCCATACTTGCATTTAATAGACAATATTGAATTTAAAGATCGTACTGGAATGTTCATACCTAAAACTCAGCACTCGTTGAAACAAATTAAGAACTGACATCTAGATATTGCAATCAAACAGTCTGACAATTGACCAAATTAAGACTACTGGCTTTGTTGAACTTATTTCAAAATGTAATGGGTGGCAGGCACAGGGGGAGTCATTCTAGATCCCAATGGAAAACAAGAAACAGGTTTTGAATGGGGCCTGGGTGGAGCTACCAACAATCAGGCTCAGGCACTAGCTCTCTATCAAGGGCTTCAGATTCTCGATCCAAGGCGAATTAGGAACTTAACTGTCATTGGAGACTCAGCAATAATTATAAGACTCATGCGCTGCTCCTCCACTTTGTCCAATGGCAATCTAGCAAGGCTCATCCTGAAAATCCAAAAAGAGGCCAGACACTTTGAATCTATAGAGTATTTCCACGTCCTAAGAGATCAAAATTGTCAAGCAGACCATTTGGACAATGAGACCTCTCGCCTGGAAACCCTTAGAACAAAAGGGGGGGGTATCCTTCTCCCCAATTCCTTAATTTCTCAATAATAAATAATCCAAAGTTTAGCAATCATTCACCCAAGCCAAGTGGCATGTCAACTTTAAGACAGGAGGACAGAAATCAACAGCCATCATAACCCCTGTACCTCACACATATTGAGTTTAATGGAGGTGGGATAATGGAGTCCTGGAGTCCTGGCAAGTATCAATCGACAAATGAACTCGGTGGTAGCTTCTCATTTCTTCTGAGATGCATTCTTCCCGATCAGTTTAGCCACAACGTGGAAGCACCTCTTCACGTCCTGTATTTGGTGTTTATCTAGAGGTGTCCCTCCTCAGCCCAGGCAGAAGTGGAGGTTAGTCACATTGATCCTGAGCATAATTTTTCAGTTTTAGTCTGTTCCACTGTTTTTCCTGGTATGAAGATGTTCGAATTCGAGTGGTTCTCAGAGCTGGCAGAGGACTTTAAAAAGGGAATTGGAATTAGTCTTCTAGATCTCTCTGGAGTTTTGATTGCATGGAAGATCATAATCATCCAGAGCATTGCCCTTTGTGTGAAATTATGAATATCCAACATGTCTTGCAAAGACATGAGGACCTTATAGCAGACAATAAGACTTCTATTTTCTCTGCTGCAGGCAGAATTCATGCACAAGAGGAAAATCATAACAATGGGTATGCAGTCTTAATGGAGACCCTGTTACAGCAGAAGAGATTGAAACTATATAGGCTGAGTGCAAAATGTTGCATCATCTCGTTTCAAGTCTGGCTAGGAGTTCTCAGTCAGCTGTCTCCAATAATTTCAGAATGTCAATAGGTTCAGATGCTGAGGAAATAAAAGAGTCACCTGTCCACCACATGTCTAGAGATGTGGACATGGTTGGCAACCTGGCATGGACCAGGATCCCCAGTCTTCTCCTGTGGAACAAGAGGAAGCATGTCACAAGCATGTCTTTCATTAATTCCAGGTTTTATTATGTTTTGCAAAGTATGTCTGCTTTTAGGTATCTATTATAGGCTTTATACCAATAGAATATTTTGGACATCCTCTGTGAAGGAGAGCAATTCCCGGATCATAAACTATGGGGCAGTCCAACCTCTTTTCAGACAATACCCTTCTCACGGAGCACAAAACACTTAGAGTTCATGCAAGTTTCACGCCATATATCTCTTAATCAAATCGCTTGCACTTCCATTGGAATTCTGAGCTCATGTGATTGCCCTCCTCCACTTACAATTTGACACTTCAAATCAGTGGCGACCTGCAAAATCTTCTGATGACACCTTGAATACACATTCAAATTCGTGCTGAATTTGTATAAAAGCCTAATGAACCTTATCTAGGGCTTTTAGATTCGCCTGAATTCAAACATCAAGCTTCAAATCCAACGAACCTTGTGACTGAACCCTCATATCAACTTTTCTGAGGTATATTACTCTCAATCTAAAGATTTCTTGCACTAGCTTTTCCATTTCATTCTTTTGATGACAACTATAATGATAGATGTCCCTGGTTATAGCTCAATGATATTCATTCTTCAATCTAGCCCATAACAACAATGGAAAATCTTGCAAAACATTTGTATTTCAATAATGCTATAGATTTTGAATTGAATTTAAAATGGTTGTACTATTGTTGCTTAACGATTTCTCCATGTATTTCTTCATTCTATGATATGATACTATTTGACATTCGTTAGCTTTTGGGGTTACTCCAGAAGTGTTTTCACCTAGCTAGGAGAGCACTATATCTCCTAGTCCCTAGGTTATGCTTGTTGAACATATGGGGGAGGTGACATTACACAATAGTAAAATCCCACGCAGCCCTCCCAAACCTAATCCTATCAAGCAAATTACCTAATTCTTTCTTGTTATCAAAGTTGTTACTCACCACCAAATATGTTAGCCCAAGCATCTCCTCTCTGTTGCCAAGCAGCAGCACGAGCCATTTGCAAAGTACAACTGTCTATTGATATTTGGCACCAAGGAAAGTGGTCACCTTGTGTTTGTGAGTCTCTAAACACAAATGGGAAGACTATTACCCTCATACCTTTACTTTATGTTCTAATTTCACATTGATTTTATTTACTCAAGTCATAAAGTGAAATTAGTCACTTAAGTATAAAGTGACATTTAATTCACTTGAGTAAAGTCAATTAGAGAACATAAAGCAAACTAGAGAAGTATTCTCATTCATTGATTAGACTTGGGCTAGATCCAATCTAAGCCCTTGATCTTCTAGGTTTGGCCTAAGAGAGGCTAAAGGAGGCAAGAGGGTAAAGAGAGGCTCACTTTGTCACTTGAGAGAGTTGAGTGAAGAGGAGAGGAAGTGAGGTTTTCAAGGAGCAAAGGAGGCACACTTAAAGGGAAGGGCGCAAGCTTTCTTGAGGAGCTTTCATGGAGGGCACATCTTCTTGAGAGGAGAAGGGCGCATGGTATGGAGATGGAGATAGAGGCAAGCTTGAGGACGCACCTTGGGATGAGTAGCGCAAGGCTTGAAGGAGAAGGGTTTTCGTCTTTGTGAGCTTGCATGCAAGCTAGAGAGGAGGCGCACTAGAGAGGAGGGTGCATCTAGTTTGTGAGAAGGGGGCACTCCATCGTTGGGGGCGCACCAAGGATAAGGGAAGGGCACACAAGAGATTTGGGGCACATTCTTCCAAGCAAGGGCTCACACTTCAAGCAAGAGGCAAAGCCAAGCAAGCGAAGGAGGTGCACCAAGGCAAACGGCGCCTTGTTCTAAGGCTAGCAGACACAAGTTTGAGAAACTCCATTACAAGCTTGAGGATAAGCTTGGATTGTATCAGGTTCCTTGTGTATTTACTTGTTGTAGCATTTGTAGCATTTGCTTTCTGATCTGCACACACACACACACAGATATATATATATATATATATATATATATATATCTTACTGGTTTTCCCCATGGGGGTTTTTCCAGGGTCATGTTGACCAAAAACTACTTGTGTACACTTGTCATGGTTTGCTTAGTACTTTCAGCTGTGTTGGTTGTTAAAGATCCTAGGAAGGTATTTGATGTTTTGAGCTATATGCATGTGCTAACTTTTATGGCAGCCTAAACCATATTTTAACCCATGCAAAGAGAGCCTCAAAAGGGCATCAAGTCACAAGACTCAAAGCATATTTTTCTGGGCAGAATTATCAGACTTAGTGACTGTCACAAAACAGTGAGAAAACAGTTCGGTAACCTTGATTTTAGTGTCCAACAGCAGGTCAAAGGACAGACCTGTGTTGGCAGCCTTTAGTTCCTCGAAAATCTACATGGTATCTGAGCCTGAGGGAAAGGGTGTTGGCTGATTTTTTGAGCAAACAGGGGGCAGTTTTTGGACAGCAAGTATACAGTACTAAACAGTGAGAAAAATCAGATTTGAAAGTGCCCAAAACTTAGTGCCCTACCAGATCAAAGACAGACCTGTTGGGCAGATTGTTACACAGGTTGGGAGCTTCTTTTTACGCTTGGGATTGGTGAGTTAGAGACAGTTTTCTTTTGTTCAGTTCAGATCAGATCAGTTTTGGTAGCAGTGGGAAGCCATGTCAGTGGCGGGATTAAGAGCGGAGGATAGGCCATCAGGTGCTGGCAACTGGTCTCCTTGGAATGCCAGAATTGTTTTGATATTGGAAGAACTAGAGCTAAAAGACATTGTACAAGCCCCAGTGGTTCTTCCACCTATTACTGATCCTGTGTTGATGGCAGAGTTCAGGAAGAGGAATATCAAGGCAAAGAAAACTATCCTTGATGCGGTTAAAAGACCATATCATACTTCATGTGTCTAGTAAGACGTTTTCTCATCAGATGTGGAACTCATTATGCAAACTTTACCAGAGCTCTAACCAGAACCGATTGATGGTGCTTCATGAGAAGCTGAAGAGCATCAAAACGATCAAGGTTGAGTCAGTTACTTCATACTCTCGAGATTCACTCAGACTCGTGATGAGTTGGCAACTGTTGGAGAGATTGTAGATCCCACAGTGTTGGTGAGGTTAGCCCTAAATGGCTTCACCAAACCTTGGGAGAATTTTGTGAGAGGCATTGTGGCCAGAGACACTATGCCCAATTGGGAGAAGCTTTATGATGACTTTGTGCAAGAGGAGTTGAGCCTTGGCTCCACATCTACTAGTCAGTAGCAGGGTGTTGGAGATGGTGATGAGGGTGATCTTGCCCTTGTGGCGAAAGGAAAGAAGAAGACTGGAGAGGGTCCCAAAGGAGGGGCCAAGCAACAGCAACCGAGAGGAGAGCAGAAGAAGGACATGAGTAGAGTGAAATGCTTTGTTTGTTGTGAGATGGGGCACTATGCTGGAAAGTGTCCCAAGAAGAAAAAGGGTGGCACAACAGCTACAGGAGATGAGGAGGACTTCTTTGCTCAATTTGAGATAGAGTGTGCTTAAATAGTTTGTTGTTTGACAGTTGAGACACCATCCAGCAGTTGGTGCATAGACAGAGTTGAGGACGTCCGACAGATTCAGAGTGTTGCAGCTCAGGGGACTCAGACTCAGTTAACAAGTACACCGTATTCAGGGGTGACTGGTACACCGTATTCAGGGGTGACTGGTCCACCCAAGACAGCTTTAGTTTCAGAGTTGTCGAGTATACAGACAATTGGTGCAGATGCTTCAAGGTCACAGACTACTTTGCATAGATTTGTTGACGAGACTCATGGACAGAGGGAGACTATTCTGAGAGAGGTTACTTCAGAGAAGAGGAAACCAAGATGGTTTCAGGAGACCCTTAAGGAAGCCAAGGAATATATTGGAGAGCCTCAGAGGTTGGTTAGAGAAAGCAGGGCACCAAAGAGGTTTGGGTCCCTCTTGGCTATGGAGACGAGCAGATCAATTTCAGAGTCCACTTTCGATGATCAGGTTACAGCCATACTCACCGAGTCTTTGACAACAGGCAAAGATGTCCACTTCGGGGACAAGATTGGAGGGGTGAGTGACACTTCCTCAATAAGAGGGAGTGTTGAGATTTGGGTACCAAGGAAAGTGGTCCCCTTGTGTTTGTGAGTCTCTAAACACAAATGGGGAGACTATTACCCTCATACCTTTACTTTATGTTCTAATTTCACATTGACTTTATTCACTCAAGTGATAAAGTGAAATTAGTCACTTAAGTATAAAGTGACATTTAATTCACTTGAGTAAAGTCAATTAGAGAACATAAAGCAAACTAAGGAAACTTAAGTCAAAGCGGGTTTCCAAATGAGATTTAGGAGAAGTAATCTCATTCATTGATTAGACTTGGGCTAGATCCAATCTAGGCCCTTGATCTTCTAGGTTTGGCCTAAGAGAGGCTAAAGGAGGCAAGAGGGTAGAGAGAGGCTCACTTTGTCACTTGAGAGAGTTGAGTGAAGAGGAGAGGAAGTGAGGGTTTCAAGGAGCAAAGTGTAGAAAATCCAGGTCCTATCAGCAAGTCTTCTTGGTCTGTCTTTGACCAAGCTAAGACACTAAGTTTTCTGCTGTCATAAACATTTGTTTCTGCTGTTTTATAATAGCCAACTGAAGTTTTAGTTTAGCTGATG
>CBVK0102267276.1:0-10417 GCA_900067695.1 Picea abies | reverse complement strand
TGCTTTAATGTTGAGTCCCACAAATGTTTATGATTGATGTTATATTTGTAGTATGTAGTATGTGCTAAATGGTTGATGCTTTAATGATCATCGATTCATCACTAATCAACAGCCTTGGACCACTGCTCCCGAAACGCTCCCGCTCCTGGAGATTTTTGAAAATTTGCACTTCCCGCTCCCGCTCCGCGCTCCCAACAGCCTTGGACCAGTGCTCCTCTCGATGTCCTCTAGTGAGGAAACGCCCCTTGCACCACTCAAATTCAACCCAAATTGGTTAGAAGAGGAGGATTTCAATGCACTGTTGAACAAGAATTGGATCCACTTGTCCTCTGCGGCAGGGTCCACATATATGCATAAATTCCCTCAAAATTTGGCTCAAATTAAAAAAGTCACCAAGCAATGGCTTACGTCTTTCATGGCGAAATATTAGGAATCACTAAGGAAGGTCGAGGAAGTCATTTCTAGGATCTATCGAGCTATGGAAGTGGGCTCCCTTGACGATTCTCAAATACTCCGGTTGAAGGAAGCTGAAGCAGTCAAACATGAACTCTTGGCCAACGTGGAAAAATATTTACACTAGAAAGTAGAGCTTTGTGTCTAAAGGTGGGAGAAAACAATTCGAAAAATTTTCATCAATATGCTAATTTCTGGAAAAATATCAATACAATATGGGAGATTCGGTCGGAGGATGGTTCCAAGGCTTTTACCTTTAAGGAGAAGGAGGAGGAGGGGGTCTGTTTCTTTCAATATCTGTTCCAAGAACCAAGAGGATGTCCCATACAAGATATTCTTCGAGTCATATCCAAATTCCATGCGGTTATCACAGAGGAAATGAACCGCTCCTTGTGTGAGGAGGTCACTGAAGTAGAGGTCCAGGAAGCTCTTTTCTCTATGCAGAAAGGAAAGAGCCCCAGGCCAAATGGTCTAACAGTATAATTTTATGTGGGCTTCTACGACCTTATTAAAAAAGATCTACTCAATGTGGTGAAGGAATCCCACAGCTCTGGCAAGGTGATAGGATCTTTTAACTCCATGTTTATAACACTGATCCCGAAAAAACGGGATGGGGTCAACCTGGGGGACTATCGACCAATATCATGATGTAAGTTGTTTACAAAATCTTATTGAAATTCATTACAAGGAGGATAAAGCCCCTTCTCTCTCATATAATATCAAAAGAACAATTTATTTTTCTACGGCATAGACAAATTCACGACGCGGTTGTTGTTGCCCAGAAAGCCATCCATTTGGCCAAAATATCAAATCATTCAGTGGCAGTTCTTAAGTTGGATCTTTCCAAAGCATATGATAGCATAAGTTGGACTTTCCTCCTGTTAGTGTTGTTGAAAATGGGGATGGCCCTCCCCATGGTAAACTAGATAATGGGTTGCATTCAATCAGTGTCCATTGCAGTACTCATGAACGGATCTGTAATATCCCAAATCCGGAGATCTGGAAATTAAATCTCTACAGACCCTGTTTGTCGCGGATCTAATACTCTTTGGGTGGTTGAATGGGTTATTTAGGTTTCTGACTACATTTGATAACTTGAATTTAATCATGCGTGGTGATTTTGCATGTGGTTTCAGCCTTCAGGTGGAACAACTTGTTTAAGATATATTGAATAGTCAAGAAAATACAATAATGACATGCATGTACAAAACTTCACACACAGACTACATGCATGTAAAAATAACCAAACCAATCTTCAGTTAGACCTCCAAATGACTAGATCTATATTGGAATACTAGTAAAAGCATGGAACAATACTTAGAACTAGCATACGTCGCTAGACCATTGGCATGCAAGACCGAACTGTGACATGCGTGGGTTTACTGTTGCATGCAGCACTAGATCGACTGCTGGAAGATGAATCTGATGCATGCACGAGCAAGACTCCTCCAAATCTGATGAGATTTGTCCCAATGAAGTCACCTTCTTCCCTAGAAGACTCGCCCCGGATGGATCTGTTGTTGCTAGGCTCCTAGATCTCACTGTCACTATCGGAAGTAATCTGTCCAACTTCTGGGAATCCCTCACGCTGGCTAACACTAAAAGAGTCCACCAAGTATATTCCACTGTCAGAATCTGATGGAACCTGTCTCGAACGGAGCGTCGTGCCTCCCTCTCCAATGGGTCGAAAGGAATCTGGCTCACTAGCTCTCTGGATGAGTAGATCTGATAATCTGTGATCTCTCCTCTGTTTGTCAACGTGTTGCAACTCCATTGAATGAATGTGACACCCTGATGGCTAGAAAGCTCGAAAAAATGTCCTGGATGGCTCAAATGAAGTGCCTTCCCCTGATCTCAAATGTGTTCTGAGGGTTTTGGTTTGTTAGGCCTCCTCAAGAAGAGTGATCCACTATACCTCTAATGACTCCTCTAGAACTCACACTGGAATCTAACTACTAGAGTTGGATCTCTGATCTCCACGCTCAATCTGACTGTAGATCTGTAATGAAAGCAATAGAAAACCTATGTGGTCTCCCCGATTGGCTAGGGTGTGTCTCTCAACACCGAATCCAATCCCTCGGTGTCTTCCTCCTGGAATCCACAAGTATCCTCAAATTCGCCTGAATCTGGGTTTCTCGTTAGTGCTCTGGTTTCAATTCTCAAATAATCAATAATGAGCCATTAGGTCGTTTTTCCTCTCCTTATATCCACCGAAACCCTAATTCTTTGTTGACTTTTCACTTAAGCGATTTTCCTAAGTTTTTTATTTAATATTCACTTAAGCGCTTAATTACCTTTTTCCACTTACTCACTTAATGTCACTTTCAAATTATAACATTTCCCTAGTGAAATAACATCAAATGAACATTTTCCCTGGTTTCTTCCTGGCTATAGTCTAAAGGGGATGTTTAGACTACTAAGCCCTCATCTCTAGAGTGTCCTTACTCGTAAAGGGACATTACAGGGTCTCCTAGGTTTTTCAAAGCAGCTCGCGAGCTAAGACAAGGATCTCTTTTATCTCCCTTTTTATTTCTAATTATTGCAAAAGTGCTCAGTAAGCTTATGGAGGAGGCGAGAAGATCATGGTCGATTAGGGGCATAAATGTTGCTCAAGAAGCCATTTCCCATATTTTGTTTGTAGTTGATGTCCTATGTTTTTCTAGGGGATCGGAGAGGGATTTATCGGAGATCAAAAAGTTTTAGACCTTTATTGCAAGGCCATTGGAATGGTACTAAACCAAGAAAAATCTTGTCTTTATTTAAGTCCATTCCTAACCAAAGTTAAGCAGGAAATTTTGGAGAGATCTGCCTTCTAGGTGAAGGCCTTGGAAACTAGTTTCAAATATCTAGAGTTTCATCTAAATCCCAAGTATAGGTTTGAAGATCGAATATGGATGGTAAAGAAGGTAGAACAACGCATCTTCATCTAGGTCAATCATCTGCTTTCAAGAGGAGGAAGACTTGTCGTGCTAAAATCGGTCATTGAAAGCATTCCAGTTTACTATATGTCTATAGAGGCAGTCCCCAAAGGGATCCTTTCTAAGATCGGGAAGGAAAGCTTCCAACTCTTATGGTTTGGATCTCACCGTAAAGGAGGAATCTCGTTGGTCAAATGGAATAAGGTATTCCCTACCCAAGGAGCTCAGAGGCTAAGGGTTAAAGAATATAACCCAGTTTTCCCAATCGTTGGCAGCTAGAAGTTTGTGGAGGTTCTCGGTTGGCAACTCCTTGTGGTGTCGAGTCCTCAAATCCAAGTACCTCAATGAGATTTCTATGGAAGAGTGGTTATGATCGCCCATAAAGTCTCCAAGAGGGTCTATCATATGGAAAGCTTTGGTCTCGTATTTTCCCTTAGTGGGAACTGGACAGTCTGGCGAATTGACAACAGTAGATCGGTGAGGATAGGCGAAGACCCTTGGTTGTGGATCGGCAATGATTTTCGTCTATTGGCGTCCCTTATAAAAGCTCTCCATTCTGAAAGCGATTACTCCCTTGCAAACGCCTCTGTCCAGGTACCTTAGGCCAGGGGCCAAGTGGGATGGCACTCTTCGTCATCTCTTGGACTGACAAGCAAAGATGTAGCCGAATGGTACCGATACGTCAGGTTATTGGTATCCAATTTCATTACTTTACAAGATTATGAATCTGATATGCTTTGTTGGTCCAAAAAATCCAAGACTGTGGATTTCACTACCAAATTGGAGTACAACTCATGGTTAAAGTCCCATTTTGCGTGAGACAAAAAATGGTGGTGGCACTAGGTATGGAAATCCCATGCGCCTCTAAAAAACAAGATTGCACTATGGTTAGCTCTGTCCAACAAACTCTTAACTTGGGAAGTCTGTCACAAATGTGGATGGATAGGACAAGGTCGGTGTGTATTGTGTAAAGAACAAGAGGAAACTTCTTCTCATTTATTTGTTGATTGTGTTTATGCAGTTCGGGTCACTAGGATCATTGCGAACAAGTTAAATCCATCATCACAATGGAGGAAAACCAGTCTGGAAGAGAGCCTGAAGGACTAGCTCTTTGATCGGGCAGTTAAAAGGTTTGAAGGAATGCCCAGTTTTCTTGTATCGAGTATCTGGTGGGCCTAGAACTCAAGCATTTTTAAGGACAAGGATATCCCCCCCAAAGTTACAGCTGGTATCATCTTAAACTTGTCAAACGAATTCATGACAGACTTTAAGATTAAAGATCTGAGGATTCCTAATATGTCAGTCCTAGACTTTGGGAATCCTTGGGGTTTCTTTGATGGGGCATACCAAGGGCACCCTACAACTTGCGGGGTTGGAGTGGTCCTCTTCATAAATTACAATCATTACATTCATGTGCGCTACGCTCCAAGGAGGGGCACTAATAACAGAGCCGAGTTTATTGCCTTCCTTACTCTCCTGGAAATCACCTCTTCTAAAGACCTCAAGAAGCTTCAGATCATGGGGGACTCAAAGCTTGTAATCGACTGGGCCAATCAAAAAGCGACAGTCTCGGATGTTAGCCTAGAACCTCTGCTACGGGACATTAAGCTTCCTATGCAATCTTTTGAATGGCTATCCTTCAGCCACATCTTTAGAGAGCTTGACGAGAAAGCCAACTCACTGTCCAAAGAAGCTTTGTCCTTACCGGTTGGCGAGCTGGGGTTCTATGAATTTCTTGATAATGTTGAGGCCGAATCAATGGAGTTCCAACTATAAACTTTTCCTTGTAGGACCATGAGGTGGTAAAGAAGCTCTGCATAAGCTCCAAGTGAAGTTTGAATTTGAACTTTTAAGTTTGTAATGTAACAGCAACATGCATGGTTTTTTTGTAAAGAAAGTATAGGTATTTTTTGGACAGGCAGTGACATGAAAGTTTTTTGTACAGGCTTGGAAGCCTCCGAAAAGAAGTAGAAGATAAGGACAGAAAGTAAGCTCCAGCACAGTCTCTTTTTTGGGACAAATGTAATATGTATATTCACTCTCGTGAATATAATTTATTTTTTCAACAGAAAAAGAAAAGAAGTCTGTCATGCCAGAAAATTGCAATATTAGTTCTCTCTAAGAAGGCATTCTGGTTTCTAAAAGAAAAAATTCTAGACACTCTACTTTCACGTGCAGGGTATAGTACAGCTAGTAATGAAGTCATAAGTGCATTCACCTCATTGAGCTAAGAAAAATGAAGATTTACCAAGAAGAAAAAGTGGAAATCAACTAAGAAACAAAGGAAGGCTAACTTGAAAAATTGTTGCTTGGATCAAAAAGTCTTTGTAATGTCCTAAAATGTTTATTACTGTAGCTTATCAAGCTTAAGGTAATAATAAATGACAAACTATACTATATCAGAACTAAAAGCATCCACCCAGAAAAATTGGCTCTGACAAAATAATTTTGCCAACAGCAGAATGTAACAATAAATGACCAACTATACCATATACAATGATTGTATGGTGAATCAGTACAATACATGGAAATGTATATGAAGTAAATTGTAACATAATATATATTAGACTAAATAGTAATGCTCTAGCAATCAACAAAGCCATGCTCAGAAGCATGCATATGTGCAGGGTATAATACAGATAATGATGCAAATCATAAATGCCTCCACTTCAATGAGCTAAGAAAAATGAAGACTTACCAAGAAGAAAATGTGGAAATCATCTTGGAAACAAAGGAAAGTTAATGTAGTTTATATTGAAAACATGTTCTTTGGACCAAATCTTCTTTGTAATGTCCTAAAAATTTTAGTGCTATGGATTATTAAGGTTAAGGTTGGGAATATATCTCAGAATTAAAAGCAACTAATGCATAAACTATACCATACATGGTGATTATTTGACCAATCGGTACAATACATGGAAATGTATATGGAATGAATTATAACACAATATATAATAGTAAAGCTCTAGCAATCAACAAAGTCATGCTCAGAAGCACGCATATCTGCAAAAGGAGAAAGTAATAGGGAATAAATCACCTCAAGAACCTGTGCAGCCATTAGGAAACTCACTTCAGCTGGATCACTATGTAAAAGGGACGGACTAACTCCAATTGGAACTAGTGGTGTTCCAGGGGCACTACCCCTAGATAAGCCGTCTTCCCTAGCTTTACTACTGGATGATCCATGTTCATGACCAGATGATAACCCTCTCTTCCCACGCTTTGATCCAGCCGTAGTTGAAACCTTCCAAACTTCCTACCCAATAAAAAATGGAATGAGCTCAGAACACCAAAATCCTAAATCATTAAACATAAGTTAGAAAATATTTACACTGCACTGAGAAAGAAATTTCTAATTTGGAGACTTACCTGAGGCTTTTTGGAATCTTGTTCCTCTTCAGGGAAAAAATACTCCCACATCATCTTGTACATTGTTTCAGTAAGATGTATCTTCAATGGATATATCACCACCTGTAAGAAACATATTGCAATTTCTTTCCAAACATAAGGAAATAAACAAAAAGTAAACATAATCATTATTTTATCATAAATATTTGCCTTGTCAAATTTCCCATTATTCTATCAGAAAGTATACAAATAGCATAGTTTATCTCCGAACTCACATAAGGAGCATGCATTTTCATCTAAGAAAATGACAAAGCATCCTGAAAATAATGGACAGTTGCAAGCATGCAAATACACATGCTGACACACATAATTGGTTCAAGCTCCGACTAAGCATCGGTGCTTTACAAAAAGGCAATTGAATCCTTCACGCATGCAAGAGGATAGGGCATATGACAATATGCATAAATTCACATCCCCTTGTACATATATAGCATAATTAATATTTTGGCAATGCCAGACGGAGATGCTGAAAAATATCAATGCTTAAATAAACAAAAAAATTGTAAACAATTAACAAGTGAACATTACAATATCTTGCTTGGTCTACACAATACAGCTTTCATATATTCTTTTCAACTGCAAAATACTTCATCAAATGTAGATTATGGGCATCACTGTGAATGAGTTAAACTTGCTTAAGTGACTTTTGGTAAGTAAAGTTGGATGTCAATGTGTAAATAGTATTCACAAGAAACACAGATTTAGATTATATATGGACAAGAACCTTTTAGAAGGCCTCATTAAGTAAGATAGAACCTAAGCAAGCTTGTTTCAAATGTATGTTGTTCATGGAAGAGTTGGCCATAGTTTGACAAATGTGTAAACATTGTAATTTTTCATACAGCTATGGGTTTAATTAACAATAATAGTAGCACCATTTTTGTTAGCATAGATGCACATTCTCTACCAATCTTCTTGAACTCTATCTTGATTAGTTGGAGCAGCTCCTCAAGGAAAAGGCCCAAGCAGATGATTATTGTGTTTTTCCATGATATTGTAATCTCAATGCACCATGTTACAGATCAAGTCATACTCCTAGTGTCATCTCCAAAAGGACTTTAGAAGAAGCTAGATTCATTGGCCCATTTTCTTGATCTCCTGCAACTGGTTTTGATCCTTAATAAAACAAAGGTTATGGTTTTTATTAGTTTTAAACTAACATGGACACTTTCCAAGCTTTAGTTCGATTTCAGATGAATAAGTGTCCCATGCATGTCGAACACTCGGTCATTGTGTCCCAAGGTGTCCCAGTGTGTGATCAATATAGTTTTATTTTTGAAATGTACAAAAAATGTACATCTTTGTCTATATTTTACGTCTGTAAATATATATATATATTCCAAGAAAAATATTGTATATTTGATATTTCCAAGAGAAACCAAAATAGACATAGCTAGGTACCTTCTCAGCACATCAGAGACCTAGTTCTCTTCCTTTCAAAACAAAATTAGACCTGAAGACTTCTTAAACTGTCGATATTTTGCTTATATTCAAAATAGATGGCAGCACTGTATCAAAATAAACTACAAAAGTAGGCTTGAACCCTATCAGACCAAGATCACAAACACTGATTTCTGAAAATCAACAGAAACTCTATTGCCCTACATGTATTTATTACAGGTTTGTGCCTTCTTCAGGAGAGGTCCTTACTTCCATCGATTCTCTTATGAACTTAGGATTACCAGACCTTCTTGAAGTGTGAGAACTTCCTTGGATAGCTGATCTGCAATCTCATTCAATTCTCTATACACATGTTCAAAAGAAACCATCTCAAACAGATTCCTTATCTCCCTCAACTTTTCCATGAGCAGTTTAAGTAATAATTTTTCCAGGCTACTATTGCCTTTTGCCCAATCAATTACGAGTTTGGAATCACCAACCACTTGTAGACTGCTAACTTCTCTGTCCCATGTCAGACACCCATGTGTCTCTGTGTCCCAGTGTCATGTTATACTTAGCATAACTGAAATGAACAAGGTTCATTTACTGAATATCCAATGTAAAAAGAACAATAGCTTGAAATCCATATAGTATCAATAATATATATTTAATAAGGAATAAGTAATAGATGATATGAGTTACAATAATGAGGGGCCGTGGCATTTATAGGCCTCAAGGCAACCTTTCACATAAAGCTATGCCTTTATGTGATGCACCTTTTAATAATTGTATTGATATCCTAAATTCTATAGTTTGGGTATATATTTATGAGTTATGTTTATTTGTATATACATTACATTGCTTCCCCTTTAGAAATGCTTTGTCCTCAAAACATTTTTATGGAAAAAATTCACCTTGCTCTGGCTGCTAATGCTTTGTTATAATTATTCATTCTTGAGGTTGAAGACATGAGACGATATTATCTTCGAAGTGCTGAGCAGAATTGTTGGATTGTTAAAAGGTCTACCCACCTTAATTCAATCTTCTGTGGAACTATGCATTTATAGGGTTCTTGAAAAGAACCTAATATTCTTCGGAATATGGTTTGAATACTACCTTTGCTGCAAACAATGTCGATGCACAAATTGGTCAAAGTATCGGCTTTTGTCATCAGAATGTCGATAAGGCGTCATTGTAACATGAACTTTACTTACCATATTTATCACAGTTCCTTGTTTCACTTTCAGTAGCATGTCTTCTTTGCACTTGTGTCACTTTGTTGATCATAAAGGTTTGTACCTCCTTGGTATAAGTTAATTCTTCACTTAAGACTTGGCTGAGGTGCACCTTTTTCGCTTAACTAGAATTGGTAATTTTGTTTTTCACTATTATTTGTTTGGTGGTCTATTTGTCTTCACTTGGTAACTGTTAGAATTGGTAGCTCGGAGGTACTTCTGCATTGGCGGCGCTCAGCATGCGGAAGTGACCAAGCACACTTTCTCCCTAGTGACTTCATAATGCATTTTTATAAAGTGATTTTATAAAGTGGGTCTTTTAATTTTTAAATGTAAAAGTGACTTTATGATGTTATGGGTCGGTCTTTTAATTTTTAAATGTAAAAGTGACTTTATGATGTTATGGGTCACTTTAGTGACTTAGGTGACCTCAACGAATGATTAAGTCGTGACCGTTGATCTCATGAGGGAAAGATCTAATCTTGACCGTCAATCTCATTGGAAGACCAAGGGTTGGGGCAGTTACATTTCAAAAATGATTAAAGGCAGCTCATGAGGGAGAGAGGGGGCACGCTTTTGAGGAGACTTAGTGGGAGATGAAGAGGCATGTTTCCCAAGGGAGAGTGCTAACTTGGAGAAAGAGATACAGCAAAGGCGGTTTGGCACGCATCCCTAGGAGAGGGATTGGCACGCAACCCGAGAAGTATTTGCAGTATTGTTCTACAGTTTGTAAAACAGTTATAGAAGGGGCCATACAGCTGTGTAAGCTGGCCGTATAGTAAAGGAGGTGCACAGAAATCGAGGTTGAGTGTTTACAGTAGGTGGGAACGATATCCTATGCAGATTTGCTGAGTATTTTTTTTCTGTACAGCACTGTTTCTTTTTGCACGATTTTCCATGCAGATTAGTGACTGTTTGTGTAGATTTTGCTGGTTGTCCTGGTCGGTACAAGTCGTACAGTCCTGGCTTTCTTCCTAGATACAGTCTGGGACTGTTTGTATAGAAAAGTAATTTGCTGAAAAG
>CBVK0102267258.1:0-12316 GCA_900067695.1 Picea abies | reverse complement strand
GAAAGTGTCTTTAGTGAAGAGCTTGATTTTCCATCATCATAACATCATCATAACATCGTCACAATGACCAAAATTGTGGATAACAGTGCTCTATGCTTGTCCCAATATGTTTTGACTACTATGAGGGAGTCTCGACCTTATTTAAATTTCTTCTTGAGTAATTGAAAAAATTGGGAAGAGGTCTCCATGTGCTTCTCCATCTCTTCCATCCTCTGGTTAAACATCTTAACATGTGTTTTCATGATCGCATTCTCTTCTCGAAGCCCGACATTGCTGGCTTGTAAATATTCCAACTTATATTTGTTTGGTTTTCCCATGTTATGGTTTGCAATTTTTTGTTCACAGTCTTGGAAGCAGTGTTTCGGTCAAGGATGTAATTTCTATGATACCATCTAATCCATAATCAAAGGGATCATAGCCCACTTGATTCGCCAACACATATACTTGTGCAAAATTTTATTTCTTAACTCTATCTTAGTTCTGTCTCTGAGTTTTGCATAGGGCTATAGAAAGGTAAATGGAATATGTTTTGATTGTTGCAATAGTTTTTGATCATGAGCTTGGCTTACAAAACATCAATTAGCTCAAATGTTTTTTGTAACGTATATGATGCCAAACCCAAATGGATGACTAACATATAAACAATGAAATCTCTTAGGTCAGGTCAATAATGACTATTGCTTGGCAGGTTTTAACTTCCCAAAATGAACGTGAGATGCAAGGCAAGAGAGGGAATGCTCTAGTGTTGAAGGTGGGTGCTCAAAGCCATGTCTGGTGAGTGAATGAGGAAATTTGGGTTAAGGTTTAGCGCATGTCACTATAGACAACATGGAAATGAATTGTTAGGATGCCCAGGGTGCTTGGTTTAGATAATGGGCATGTTGGACAATAAGAGGTCGAGACAAGGGATGCCTAGTCAATATGGTTGGAGCATGGACGTAATAGATAGAAAGAGGATGCATTTTGGCAAGAAAAAGAGCTAGGTTTCTGTCGTGGCTATCTTGAACAACAAGGAAGACAAGCGTAGTGTCTCTCCACTCTAGGGTTAACGTGTGGATAGGATTACCATCTCGTAGAATGAATGGTGGTCATGTTGGGTCGCAAGAGAATGCTCCTATAGTTTCATGGACACACATAGGCATGTGTAATATGGTGAGGGAATTATCAAACATGAAGACGATCTTTGTTCTCTTGAACATGTGAATCTTCAACCAGTGAATCTCTTCATAATTGCCACACCCATCTTTGTCTCTATCCACTCTACGACATTTCCCAGAATTCCATCAATCAAGGACCCCACAATGATGTGTACATACTTAGTGGATCATGGTTTGCTGCACATAGGCTTGCCTAAATGTGAACAAACCCTTATGTGGAATCCATGGATCACTGAGAATGATGGATGGAATGGGAAGATTGGGCCAACAATCTCAATGGTTAGTCCATATTGACCATTTCTCATCCTCAAACAATCTAAGTGGATGGTTGACATGTGCTAGAAGTTACAATTGATTATAGAGGTAATGGATTTATTTAACAATACATCATATATCATATATAACACCATAAACGACCAATATAGTTTAATTATGATCTATTCATTCATGTACATGAATTCTACAACAATAACCATAAAAATCAATGGAGAATTTAACCAGTGAACTACTCATTACATAGAGGAAAAACACAACACATTGATGCATGATTTTTACCCTATAACCCAACTAGAAAAACCAGTCATGGATGGCGCTCAGTGTTATTTCTCTGCAAGTCTACAAGTTTACAATGCTCTCCTCCTCCTTGGCCAAAAATCGCTTTGAGAATCAATGAGAGTGAATAAATAGGGAGAGATAGGGGGTAAGGGAAGGCCAACACCCATTGCTCTTCACTTCCCATTCCTTAGCCTTCTCTCCTTGTCATTTTAATTATTTTCTTTAACTTTTTATTTATATCATTATTTGGGTTATTCCACGTAAACTTACATTGTTTTACGTGGCTTACATAATACATTCTGATTTTCAATTTGTTTTGCAAGTACCGAGTCTTATCCACTCTTCATTCCAAATCCATTTTAGATCAACAAGCAATTCAACAATTGTTATGGTCATATCCATTGGCTAAATAAATCAATGATTTAATCACACATAAATCATGTTATATATACCATGTAGACATGGTCAATAATTTGAATTGAGTTGTGGGTAAATAAATGAAAGGGTTTACTCAATGATATAACCAACTGACCAAGAGTATGGCTATAGGAAATTCATGTATGGAAAGAGTTGGCAACCGAATTGAAAGAAGGTAGTTAGCAAGTTTAATTATTCATTGAGCCATTCAATGATCATTTCTACCCAACCAAACATGACACAATGATGAAGAAAATTCCATGGTGAATTTTGTGTGTTGGACAACCAATATAAACAATGAAACATTGAGTGTATCTCTCCTAGGAAATAGACACCCTTCCATAACTGTGTACAACTCGTACAACTTCATACAATCCCTATGAAGCATGCATGGATTGTAAATGGTTGAGAGGATGTGTATGACCTCTTGGATAGCCAAGGTTAGCCTCAAATTCACCTATAAGGTAAGATAAATGCTTAGAGGAGAAGGGTATGACCCAGACAAGGAGAAAAATTCCTAACAATGCTTAAAAACACCCAAAAATCCATCAAACTCAAATAGACCAATTTATAAAGATCTTACATAAGTGAAACAAATTTGAGGTGACAACCATTGTTCTCTAGGCCTAGAAATGCATCCTACAATGGTAGTAATAAATATTTTGTACTCTATATTAGACAACGAAAACCAATAATGTAGTAAATCCACAAGTTTGATTACATATCCCTCTCATTTACACTCCCACTATTCATTGGCATCCATTTATATCAAAGAGAATGTCTACTATCAACATCGAAAAAAGTTGACATGGTAAAACAATAACACACAGAGAAAACATTACACATAGAGACATTGTTTACCCTGAAAACCGAAATGGGAAAACCAACATTCAATGACTTCTTAGTGCTCTTATTCTGACAATCTTTGTTACAATGCAATTCATGGCTCTATGGCCATTCAACAATTCACACAACTCCTTATCCTTTGCATTCTCTTCTTTTGCCCAAAATAAGTGAAAGTACATTAAGAAATAGGGAGAGATGGGGTAATGGGAAGGCCAACAGGCCCAACCTTTCATTCCCCATATCTTGGTCTTTTCTCTCCTATTTTCATTTTCTATTTTATTTAATTCTTGTTTTTTTTTCTCTTTTGTCTTATTCTTCTTTACTTTGCATTAACTTTTACATAGTTACTAACCTTTCTTAATTGTCAAACTGCCTTAGATACTAAGGTTTACAATCACCACTTTGTGTTCAGATCCATTTAGGATCACATGCCCCAATTGACTAGGTTTTTGGTCTTCAAAAGCTTAGAGGACCAATTTGGATCAATGCGCCTTCTATATGCTTCTCTAGAACATGGCTTTGTTTCTAGCTACTATTTATATATGTAACTCCACCATTGGCTCTATCTCATGGCTTTGACTACTAAATCCAATTCTGGATATGAATCTAGATCTTGTTCTTGCCTTGCTTTTTACTGCAATGTAGAAGTCTCCTCACTGACTCTTAGATTCAAGCAATCTCTAAATCCAAACTCTGCAATCATAATTCATTCCTATCTCTCTCAGACTTGGAGATGGTCCAGCTTGATATCCATTGAAGCCAAGTCAAATGTTGGTCTATGTTTTTTTTTTTTCTAGTGAGATCTTAGTAGCTATGCTCTCACGTATAAACCTCATGAAAGGAAGTGTGGTCTGACTTCTTCTTCTAGGATCAATTGCTTCCTAGCATGGAAACAACTCTTCAGTGCCTGCATATGCTTACAAGCACTCTGTCTATGCAATAATGTCATTTGGATGAAAACCTTTATGTGCAATAACAATTCATCATCCAATGCTCAATTTTCTATAGTAGTTGTCATGAAGTTCTCAAGAACCCTTGTAAGGTCATTAACCTCTGTGCACCGTCTTTGACACATCTCCAAGAAGGGGTTATTTTGATGCAATATAAAAAAAAACAATTGGAGATACACACAATGCTTCATATTCGTCAATCTTCACTCTCCACACTCCTCTCTTGATTGTGCAGTTTCTGGGGTGAAGCTCTGGATGAAGTTACCAACACTTTTCTTTCCAATGACAACTTAAATTACAATAGTGAAAAAATTTCTTAGCACTATTGTATGGATTTCTTAACTTTCTCCTTTTCTCCTTATGCCTTTGAAATCATTATTGGTTTGGGGATGTCTTCTTGCCATTCCTCCTTTGGAAGCAATATAAATCGTGGCACATAGATTGCATCTCCTAGCAATATGCCACATGATGGAATTTATTCACACAAAATGAGAATACTTCCAAGTACCTATAGCTGGTAGTGTTATGTGCTTTCTTCTTGTAGTAATGAAAAACAAAGGATTCCTTACTTGATACATACCCACAATTCTTCTTCTTCTTCTTCCAACTGATCTTCTTGCTGCTTCTTTTGAGTGCAAGTGTAGGCTGAGTCTTTGAACTCTTCTCATCACTTCCCTTCTACAATCCACCACAAGAAGGATGAGGTGGTAGTGGGATACCACCTTCATGCATTGTTTCTCTTTATTTTGATGAGCAAGCCAACTTCTCCATGTCCTTTGCCTTCACAAACATGATCTTGTATTTCATGGAATTTTCCTCTTTGCAATTAAAACCCAACCCCTCATGTTTGACCCTCTATTCAACTACAATGGTGTTAGTATGCCTTGTAATCTCTTGCCTAGCCCTTGTCCATCATAGCTCATCTACTTTAACATTTTTATCTAATGCCTCTGGTATTCTTTTTAAATTCACCAAGTTGCTCCTGAGAAATGTCTGTGGAAGATGAGCATACCAAAGTTGTGTTAGCCATGGTGTTTGCTTTGGAAGTGGAAATGGAAAGTGGCTTTGCTTCTCTATTCTCTTGGAGAACTACTTGGATCTTTGTCAATTCCTCCTCCTCTACCAATTCTTGTTGCAATTGAGTCATCATCTGAGTGCACCTATCCTCTTGCCAATTTTCCAACTAGATGACCTTCTCTCATAAGTGTACAAGATGAACTCTTCTCTTGTCCCAATCCACCATAACCTTGAGGGAGTATTGGTGTTCAACAAATTGATTCTTTAGCAATAACATCAGTCTTGTTGAGCTATCAAGGTTCTTCTTCATCTCTCATCCTCTAGTTAAACATATGGATATGTTCCTTTGAGTTATTGTTCTCTTATTGAAGTTGAGCATTGATGTCCTACATGTATTCCAACCTCTCTTTGTTTTATTTACCCATGATAAGTCTGCAAGGTTTTGATAGTTGTGTCATGGTCAAGGATTTAATGTATTTGATACCATATGATCCATAAATGATGGGATTATATTCCACTTGCTTCACCAAGATGGATGATCAATGGAATTTAAAATTTGGTCTATTCTCTTGCTCTGTCAAAGCTGAGAATAGGCTTCTTCAATTGCTATTTGGACTTGGATTTTTTGGGTTCAAGACTTGGGTGCTTTCTTGGCTTATATATATTTGTGCCAAAGCCAATTCTCATAGGAAAATCCAAGTGAACTTTGATTCAATTTCCTGCAAAAGATTAACCTCTGAGAAATATAAATGTTCAATCACAATGCTATAAATAGTTATCAATGGAATAAGAAATTTAGGTGTTTTTAAAACAATTATGAAATGATTTGAATGTGCATTCCCTAGCACTTGAACCAAGGACAATTCTATTCCCAATTATACCAGCACAATGCCCACTCTTCTATCTATGTTCAAGAAAATAAGAACTTTGTTATGGCAATGCCCCGTGGTTTTATATTTGCACACACAACTCCAATTGTAAACCTATCCCTCCACCCATCTTTGGTCACTTGTCTTTGGATAGATTTGTTATGTAGGTTTGGATGCAACTGCTAACTCAACTCAATGACCCTTCGGTTATAATTACCATATGTATGTATTCAGACTTCAACTCAAGTTTAAATACATGCAAATAATGCTCATGCCATGTCTTTCCTTGATGACTAGAATGTCATAATAATTCCTTCACAAGTGTATATATATATATATATATATATATATATATATATATATATATATATATATGAAGGGGATGCCCCAACCTCCCGCGCGGGCTAGGACAGGGTCCCGTGGCCGACAGGGTCACATGACCCTGTCCTGGCCCGCACGGGGGTTGACAGTATGTCGATCGAAGGGCCGCAGAGGGCGATGTCGAACATTGCCCCCCCAACCCCCGGGGGTCAAGACAAGGTCTCACGACTGCCACGAGACCTTGTCCTAGCCCGCGAAACGCTGGGGTGATGCTCGACATTGTCCCCCCTTCATATATATATATATATATATATATATATATATATATATATAATTTGAGATATAATGATTTTATTTTTATTTTTTTTTATGAATTTTTTCTAATTTTTATAGTTTTTTAAATAAAGTTTTAGTTTATAAATTTTAGCGTTTTTTATTTATTTATTTTTCTTAATATTTTTTTTTTAATTTTGCTTCAAAATTACCCTTTCTTTTTTTTCTCTCTCCTTTCTTTTTGTTTTTTTAATGTTTTAAGGGTTTGGGAAATTTCAAATTTTTTTCATTTATTTTTAGTATCTTTTGTTTTTTCACCTTTTTTTAATGTTTTTTTTTTTAATTTAGCTTTTCAATATTTTTGTTAAATGTGTTTTTTTCTTCATTAAAAAAAAATTGAGAAGATTTTATACTTTCTCTTTATTTGTTTTATAATATAGATTTAAAAATAAAAACAATTACAAAAATTTTTTCAAGTGACTATTTAGGATCCAAATTTGGGTTTTTTATTTGCATACAGATCCGTTGTCAAGGCCACAGTTTCAATTAGGTTGTAATTAGCTATAATTTTAACGTTTCGAAAAAACATTTTGTTTTATGTAACATCATTTTTTTTATTTAGGTGTTAATTTTAAGGTTTTTTTGAGTTATTGTATGAGTTTTGAAGGTCATGGTTGAAAAATGTTGTAATTTTGACCACTTTTCAATTTGGGGGTTGATTTTCATTTTTTTTTGCAAAAATATGGGTTTTTTGGGCCAGAGTTCTCGTTTTGCCGTCATCAAATTTTCATTTGACAAGGAGAATAAATTTGAAATTCCAAACTTGCTTCTTATAACAAAGTTTGTGAGACAAAAAGAGGCATGGACGAATCAATGAACAAAACATCCCATATTAAAATAATAAAATAATACTTAGACCACTTCCACATAAGGGGGTAGGGATATCCAACGCAACTCCATTAGAAGAATAATCTTCTATAAGAAAAAGGCCCCATATGTGATGTCATGAGCTCAAAAGGCGAACAGCTGGACTCTCATGAATAAAATGACCTACAATAAAATAACATAAAGTTGTCTTCACATATGTGCCATCACCAAAGGCTTGCTCTAATGAAAATATGGTCTAAGGTGCAGAGGGGTGGCCTCGTTAAAATAATAATAAATTGTCACTACATATTTGCCAATGAGTATATTCCATAAAAGTTGTGTACCATAAATATAGAAGTGATATCTCCTAGTAAACTTCACCATAAGCCAAAGTCATAACAAAAGGGGACCTTGTATTGCACCCTTACAAACACCAACATGAGCTAAAATCACATCAGGTCACTCAATCCATCGATAATTATTAGGGTATTTTACAAGAGAGATGTATGAATGTTAGGCTAGACTAATGATGAACAACATAATCATGAATCATCCACTAATGATATACCATAGCACCAGAGCATCTCACAACTATCAACTAAGGAATCACTAATGATATACCATAGCACCAAAGAGCATCTCACAACTATCAACTAAGGAATTGAGTGAAACCATAAACCCTAGGCCATCTAAAATTCAATCAACCTGTAAACTTCCATTTGTGATGAAAATCACAATAGTGAAAAAAATTCACTAGTATAGGCCTCATGCAATATGAGGGATAATAGGAGGAATGTGAACCACAAAGTACCCCAATAGTGTGTGTCGCTTGTAATCATGACACATAATCTCATATAAAGACAACAAATGAATAGGGTTTCATCATAATCAATCCCATTACCTTGTGGTACACCTTGGAGACGAACTTCCTTGTCTCTTAGAAGGTGCCATTATTCTCTTTGTTCCCAGATACAAAATTAGCAATATTAATTAGGGTGGAATTGGATCAAATGATATGTTTTGGGGCTCTTGGATAGCCATTGCAAGCTAGACCAATAATGTCCAACATGAGCCAGAGACCCAGAAAGGGCACCAAGTAAATGAGGGGAAAAACAATGACAGCAGGGGGCACATGCACCATACATATCAAGCTCTCACCACTAAAGTATACTTTACCTTAAGATTGAAGGACACTTTAAGAGACTAAAATCAGACATTTGAAAGTGGTCAAGTAGCCAGCTCTTACATATATAGTCTTCGGAGTAAATATAGATACACATTTCCGTATTAGATTCTAATAACCAGATGCTCCAGTGCCAATTTCCAATCTCTCGTTCTCAGAATGTCAAGCACTTGATTAGATCAAATGTGTTCAACCACTGGGACAGCCTTTATGTCACAGAAGATCTTAAATATAGCGCCAAACAACCCCAATGAAATATTAAGAGCTACCTTGTCTAACAAGAAGTTAACTTCTGGAATTCAAGAGTAGTTGCAAATGGTGTGTGATCTTGCACGAGTTCCTTTTGACAAAGTCATAGTGCAACTGCTTTTAACAAAAGGAATCTATGATATTAACATCATTTGATTACGATTGGAGTACAAATGAACTAATAGGAAACACTAACACAACAGACAAAACCAAACAGAGATTACAATCTCCATTTCATAGAATTTCATGAGGACTCGCTTTCCTTCAAGCTTATCAATATACTACCTACAACACTGGTAGACTTCAGCAGTCAAATCATTGTGCGGAGGGGGTCCCTTGTCCCACAAACAAGGGGGTCTCATACACCAATTTGGTGTCTGGCTTGTCCGTGACCTTAAAAATAGATTATTATTATTAATTGTTTATAAATCAATATATATTATGCATGATCTCAAATATCATTTTTTATAATATATAACAAATAAAAGTAATTGAACATTTATTTGTCTGTTTAAGTTTCTCAAAATGCATCAGCAATATTAAAAAGGCTCACAGAATATCTTTAACTTTCCAAAAATATACCCGTAAAACAACCCCAACATCATCAATAACGCAGAATGACCACACAAATTGTTAGATCAAATTATTTCTGTTAAGGCTCAAATTATATTATGCATGACTGTATATAAAAAAAAATTGAATAAATACACAAGAATTTGAACACAAAACACATGTTTCATAGTTACTTAAATGGTCAATGAGTGCAATATCGCACCATCAGGCATCCTTCAAAAGATGGCAATATGTTCATCTCTCCGTCTGTTGTTTAAACTTTAAAGGAAGTGCTTGAAGACTACCATAAATATGCTTCAGGATAATTAGTGTGGAATAATGGGATAACAAGCTCTGTACTGTGCCAGAGCTTCCTGACAGATTAGACACATTAATAAGATAATATAGAAATCAATACAGACAAAGTAATAATTCCAATATGCAGCATTTCAAGTCCTGAAACTCCTCTAGAAGCTTCTCTAAGATGTGTGAATCCTACAATCATGTGCAATCACTAGTGCTGCCAAATGTAAGCATCAGCAGAATTGCACTTGCATCAAAAAGACTTCATGTACACAAGAAAAGAGAGCCCATAAATCATTCCTGTTTTCTTGTTTGTTGTGGATATTGAGATCGATGCCTATTCCAATGCAGGATCATCCATACTATTGACGTTCCTGATAACCATTTGCATATGGTGCAGATAAAAAATGTCAAATGATAACAGTGAAGATCCAATCAAATTTTTTCCAGAATATACAAAAGGCAGATATTGAAACTTCTACCACTCTATTTAACAGCATGATATGTAAAAGACTTCAAGAAAGTAATTTGAAACTGAAGCTGTACTAAATTTGGTATTCTGAATCAAAATTGGGTCACTTCCAATGCACGTGTCAAGTCAAGAGGATTTGAAAAAACCGCTCACTACTATTGTATGCCTTATATTAGGAATGCACCTGGGAGAGAAAGAGGCAAAAGGGGCAATAGGAAATAGGTGATTCAAAGATAACCTGCTTTAAACTGGGAAACATATGGTTGGCCATATATTTAACGGCATGCAATGTAAAAGATCTCAAGCAGTACTTTAACCATGCCTGTATAATATATCTGGCATTTGGGATCAGGAATTAATAATTATTCCATTTTCCAATGCACACATCAAATCAACAGGATGGTTTAAGACCATTGTAGATCCATCTTAATTCTGGATCTATTAATCACTGAGAAGGATAAAAAAGAAATTGAGATGTAAATACTAAAACTCTCTACGCTTAAAGATCTGGAGTTACATATCTCAATTTATAAGCACAGACATCACACATCTCGTCCATATTGTGGAGTTTCTTTTTTTTTTCAAGATTATATCATGCTGACTTATGTCACGTGTCATGTCAGTGTTAGCCACGGACGTTACACATCTTCCTCATACCAGGCCGTAGAATGCAACGACACATGGACATTACACATCTTCCGCATACTAGGCCATAGAATGCACCTAGCTTCTGTCAGTGCAATGTTTCTGAAAAACCTGCAGCATAATAGCAATCAAGCTCTCTTGGCATAAATGCCAAAGGCAAGCTTGCGATGACAGAGGAGAGAGACTAGGGCAGTGACCTAGAGGAAGCAAGGAGAATATTTTGATATTAAGTGTGCAGGACTGTAACAAGATGGCCACCATTGAGGACATTTATTACCAATACCTCAAGAGGAAATCAAATAATTTGAAGGATTGTTTTTGATCTAGTAATTTCAATTCACTTTATGCTTTTCTCTATCAAAGCATGCTATCCAGAGAGCTTGGAAGGAGGATATATCGCCAAAGGAGTGGAGCCAGAAGATAAATCCAGATTTAGAGACATAAAGGAGAGGGTGGCAAGAGAGGAGAGTTGAGTTAACCCCAAAAGGGCATTGGACATCAGCACTAGTCTTTTCTTGTCAATTTATAAAGAAACAGGGGTGGCAAGAGAGGAGAGTTGAGTTAACCCCAAAAGGGCATTGGACATCAGCACTAGTCTTTTCTTGTCAATTTATAAAGAAACAGCCAGAAGATAAATCCAGATTTAGAGACATAAAGGAGGGGTGGCAAGAGAGGAGAGTTGAGTTAACCCCAAAAGGGCATTGGACATCAGCACTAGTCTTTTCTTGTCAATTTATAAAGAAACAGTTGAGTCGACTGAAGTTTAAAGACCAGAAAGTATAAGGGTTTGTAGAACCACCAAAGTTTCTCCCAAAACTACGAATTACTGCATACATATATTCTGTGTTAAGATGGACATGCGGGCTTAAGCATTTCAAGCAGGTCTTCAGAGGACTTCCCCCATGTCCAAATCAATGTTATTAGAACCGGCCCGGTCCGGCAAAAACAGTCGGACCGGCGGTACCGAACCCTTTTTGGTCGGTTCCGTACTGAACCAGCCGGTTCCATACCGGTTCCGGATGGTTCCGTACCGGTTCCAACCAAAAACACGGAAGCGGCCGGTTGCGACCAGTCACTCATACGATGCACTTAAAGGGACGGATTTCCAATTTTTTTAAGCAAGAAAAACAATTTTTTGCCAATTTTTGTACATCATGTAGAGTTTTAGAAACTAGAAGCTGTGTTTTCAATTTAGAAACAAAAAAATGCTCCTCAAAAGCAAAGGAAATGATCAAAACATGGCCTTAAAATGAGCAACAGGTTTCAAAACCAATTTTGCAGTGGCTGACTGATTGTATCTTCTTGAGTCTCTCTCAAATGTCCATGTTTGGTGTGTCCCCATCTATTTCACTTCATATTATATTTATCATTTTTTTGATTTGTACATGCACTTCCTGCACATGTAAACTCTTATTTTCCATGCCTTGTAAGATTTTCTAAAATGTTTTTCTATATTTCTAGTTCTAACTTCAAACACTACAAGCAACTTCCAATATTCTCCTTGTGGAGACTCGAGAGTCAATCCCCCAAGGTTACACATTTGGAAAAAACAATGAGATAGAGATAAACAAGAAATAATATGCGTTCAAAATTCAAATGACTCGAATAAGAGAAGGGAAGAGCAATCACAAAATCATTCA
>CBVK0102267235.1:133-18030 GCA_900067695.1 Picea abies | reverse complement strand
TTAGCAGTGAGAACCCTTTGTAGGATCCAATTGGTTGTTATCTATGTTCTAGTTTTCTGTACATCATTTTCTAGCAGATTCAGTAGCATGTGAGTGAAGGTTCATGACTGAGGCATCGAATACTTTATGCATGTTTTTCAGTTTCTGTTCTATAGTCTGTATCTAAAACAAAGCTTTGGGTGTAGGCTAATTCCTGGTTGTAGGAGTTGCTTAGGATGTTTTAAACTTCTTAGGTTAACTATCAGCTTCTTTGTTACACTTTCTACTTCCTTATATTACAATCTAATCTATGCAACTCATTCCCTGCCACAATTTGCCAAATATGTAAGGTTCTATCTAAGTCAAAATCACTTTCAAGCGTTTTAAGAGGCCATTCCACCTTTTAAAATTTCCCACTTACCAAAACCTGTTTGAAGGGAGTCTTGATGTGTAAGGCATACCCTTTTGCAGTCAAGGGGTGACTCCTTGCGTTAACATTAAATGGCGTCGTTGTCGGGGAACGAAGTGTGAAGCTAGCTTCCCTGGGAGAACGACATAGATCCAGCTCTTGATGGTAGACAAGAGAGGGACACAGAAATTGACTGTAATTATCTACCTGGCGACTCCATAATCAAAGACTCCACTAGGGAGGATCCTGTTGATAGAAAAATGACCATACGAAAGGGGATGACCAGGTATCATCTTATGATCTTTCTCCATGAACTCTTGTTTTTCTTTATCAACTCATTTCTCTCTTTCCCTTTACATATAAAGAGGATTATCCTCTGCTTTGTCTATTCGAATGATCATAAGCCTTCCTTTATATATCCATCCTTGGAAGAAGAAGACTTGCCTTCTGCCTGTATTGTTGAAGTTGGTTTTGAAACTTCATTTCAGCCTATAGAGAAGAATGAGGTTTATATTTCAATCCTTCATGAAGCTAATCGGTCTTGTAACCATGAGAGTGATGAAGTTGATTCAAAGTCTTCAAAGATCTCATCACCTTCTGCTATTACTACTGAGTCTTGCCATCAGTTTGTGACACCTCATATTCAACCCACTACTGTTCAAACTAGGATCAAAGACAAGATATTTAAACATTTAAGGCTGTCATATCACCTTCATCCTTATCCTCTTGATTTCTTTGAGTATCTTCCTCGGTTTTCTGAAGAGCATCATGTTACAGCTGAGAGGCATTTGGAGGCCTTTGAAAACTTTGTTGATCAGTTGGAGATAGTTCATGATGATGTTACAATGAGGTTGTTCTCCAAATCCTTGTTTGGAAATGTTGTTGTGTGGTTTAAGGGTTTGGGCGTTGATTCCATTGGTTCTTGGATCGAGCTATCCAGTGCTTTTTCAAAGTATTGTGGTGAGAACAAGTCCCTTGATCAGTATTGGGCTGATTTTAATGCTTTGAGGAGAGGAGAAGAAGAAGCCTTGGTTGTCTTCAATAGGAGGTTTTACAACGTTTATCATAATATGCCATTGGAGATCAAGCCCACCGAGACTGCTGCCATGGTGTACTATGTAATGGCTCAGCATTCAGAGCTTGTCCTTCTCCTGAGAGAAAGGAAGTCTTTATCTTTAAGACGCTTGTTTGAAGTTGCTGAAAAAGTTGAGGAGAACATCCGTGCTAGCAAGAAGATTCGAGATCTAATATATTTTGAAAATCTACATGCACAAGATGAACAGCAAGAGGACTGTCAGTATATTGCAGATTTACAGCAAACAAACAGTGAGTATAAATCAGATCTGGAACAACAGCAAGGATGTAAGTATGATTCACATTTGGAATCAGAATCTTCAGTGTTTGCAGATTTTTCTATGGACAGGGATGCAAGTCTAGCTTATGATCAGTTTTCAAAGCATGTTGAACATATTATAACTGATGATTGCATAGATGATATATGTTCCTGGCTTATCATTATCAACGTGATTTAAAACATGTTGTACCATTATCTTGTGATCATCATGCTGGAAACGAAGAGACTGCCATTGTTGATGATCAAGGGTTGATTTCGAAAGAACAAGAAGGTTATCTTTTAGCAAGCAAAGAGGCATTCATGGATGAGCAATTATTTTATGTGAATCAACATGCTTCTGATCTTGGTTTTAAGGATCCATTTGCAGCCTTGTTAGTCTTATGTTTCAGATTTTCTGAAAATTTCAAATTGCATTATTTCACCGATACTCATGGGTGAGTATGGTTTTCTAAAGGAGTTTATGTCACTATTGCTATATTTCTGCCATTATTCATTGATCAGTGACATAGATGAGATCATATCAGTCATCAAGTTACTTGAATGGTTACTGTGGAAATCTGCTTTTACTTGACCAAGTTGCAAATTTGGTTAGGGTAGGGTAGGGTAGCATAGGTAATAAGTTTGCATCCCGAGCATTTATTTCCTTCAGTTTGTAGTGGGTCTTTAGTTTGCTTGAATAAGTGGCAGTTTTTTACAATGTTTAGAGGTTGGTTACACAGATGAATCCATAACCCACTAGATAAGGCAACTGGAACTGCTAAGGTTCTTGGAAGCCTCACAGGGAGGCCCCATCCCAGTTGGAGCCTGATGTTAGCACAAACATCTGCAGTGACAAAAGTAACTCAAAGGCGATGTGAACTCTAGATGCCTTACCTATGTCTAAGCTATCTCAACTCTTTTTGAATATAACATATGCACGATATTTTCTAAGGTCTTTATGCATAATTTTGAAAGAAACAGAACGCTACCGAAATTTCCGGCAACGTCGGGATAAACAGTTTTATAACAAAATTCTACCGGAATTTCCGACAACGTCGGGATAAATAGTTTTTATAACAGAGTTCTACCGGAATTTTGGAAGCGACAGCGTTGAAGCTATTTTGGCAGTTGTTAATGGACCTTTTTGAGCTTTCTGTTCATCCATTTGCAGTAACTGGAGTTTAGCAGTGAGAACCCTTTGGAGGATCCAATTGGTTGTTATGTATGTTCTGGTTTTCTATACATCATTTTCTAACAGATTCAGTAGCATGTGAGTGAAGGTTCATGACTGAGGCATCGAATACTTTATGCATGTTTTTTAGTTTCTGTTCTATAGTCTATATCTAAAACAGAGCTTTGGGTGAAGGCTAATTCCTGGTTGTAGGAGTTGCTTAGGATGTTTTAAACTTCTTAGGTTAACTATCAACTTCTTTGTTACACTTTCTACTTCCTTATATTACAATCTAATCCATGCAACTCATTCTCTGCCACAATTTGCCAAATATGTGAGGTTCTATCTGAGTTAAAATCACTTTCAAGCGTTTTAAGAGGCTATTCCACCTTTTAAAATTTCCCACTTACCAAAACCTGTTTGAAGTGAGTCTTGATGTGTAAGGCTTACCCCTTTGCAGTCAAGGGGTGACTCCTTGCGTTAACAGCAGGTTCTTCCACTACCCTAGTAACCAACTCATGCAAATCACTTTCTTCCAGGATAATGAAGACCCTAGCCTTCCAGGCATTGAATTTTCAAGCCCCTTCAAGCCTATCTTCTGCTTTGACTGAAGATGAAGCCATACTAAAAACTGTTTACAAGAGAGATCCGATACAAAACAACTTTACTGCTGATTTGAAATACAAACCCTTAATAGAGGATCTACGCAAGCTCAAAATTCTGTCACAAATGAGCTCCCTTCACGCCCTTAGCTCTGATTTCATGTTAGAATTTAAGGGCAAAATAGTAGGCTAGCTAGAAAAATAAATATTTTTATAAATTTCAAATCATTAGCTGATGTAATTTAGGATCAAAAAGACATTAAAAAAATTTATGCATAACCTAATACCATTAATGAGTAACATACATAACACAGATCTGAGTATTACCTTAGTTATAACAAAGAACAAAGGTACCTGATTTGTTGTTGTTGCCTTCCTCCAATGTATGCTCAGAAAAACTTAGTAAATCATGGATCAAACCCTCAGGGTAGATCTTCCTCATGGACATAGGGACAATACCAAGAAGGACTATTAGGTTAAGCAATCAAAACTTAGCAAGCTGGAAAAGGTTAAGAACACAATCCAAGTATTAGGGTTGAATAACAATTCACTGTCCAACATAGGGCAGAAAAATAAACCCACAATTAGCCTAAGGCCGATTTAACACTTTCGGCCCAACTCTAGACACGGATGTACCCTTCAAGCAGAGATAAATATCAGTATAGTTCAATATCAGGCCCAACAGTCCACTCATTGAACATAGATACCAAGGCAGCTGACAGAAATGAGCAAGGCGGCACCACAAACCAGCAAGACATGGCACGTAGACTAGCAAGACGACACCAACAAATTAGCAAAGTGGGATAAGTAAACCAGTAAGGCGGGAGCAGAGAACTAATCAGCAGGCAAGAAACAGGCCAGCGGCAAGCTCCAGCAATCACGGTTGGCTAAGATGAACCCACGTTAGGCAGGAGAAGATACAAACAGATCAGCGGCAAGCTCCAGAAAAAATCGACTAGCAGGGATATACCCACGACAGGCTGAGATACTCAAGAGAGAGTTGAGAAAACCCTTGTAAACCTATTCAGAAAAAAACCACAACAAACCTTAGTCTCAACGTCAGCTTGGAGGAGAAAGATCATATGATCAAGTGTGCCAAGTGAGGGGGAGACCACTCCTTTATATAGTTTTAGGTACGTAAGATAGGGTTAACACATTAACCATTTAGAGTCTACTTGACATAGCTTTAGGGTTAGGTTAACCCCTAAAATAATAAACCAATTAAAATGTCAAGTGGTGAGTCCAATAGACCAAGTCAACAAAGTAATTAAATCGAAGAGGAGGGTTTCATAAACATGGTGGCCAGCTTTCTTTGGGAAAAGGTAGAGTCAAAAAATATAAAATCAAATCAGCATAAACTTAGGAAGGAAAAAACTCAATAAAGGGGTTTCATAAACAATAAGACAAAGTCAAAAGTCAAGTCCTTCTTTAATGGCAGTTTGTCCACAAGAATCCCACGATATAGATTATAAGCTTTATCATCCCAGCATACGAGGAAGGCCAATGATGTGATCATGTCTTTCTTCTTAACTGCTCCTAGGTCACAAGGACCATCCCGAGAAAGAAGAAAGTCACACATCATTTAGACTTGGTACTCAGACCAAGAATTTGCCTGGTCAGAGACAGGGATACCCTAGAACACATCTGGGGGCCCTAGATCGCAACTAGGGTCTTAACCACCAAGGTACACAACCAAGGATCAATCCAAGCGCTAAGCAAGGATGCCCTGGAACACATCCAGGGGCCCTAGAACACATCTAGGAACTTATATCATCAAAACTGCTTGGTCCCTGACCAAGAACCCCAGCAATACACAGGGGGGCCAACTAGGGTCTTTTGCCATGGCTCTAACTACTTGGTCCCAAACCAAAAACCCCAAGAGTGTACTGGGGGCCCTAGATCACAACTAAGGTCTTTGCCATCCTCCCGGAGAATGGCTCTTGCAGCTGCATTAATTTTAACTGTTACAATGCAAGTATATAGTATATTATGCAAGAAGCACTAATAATCTATTGGCTGAATGTAACATGGCAACATTACACGAAAAGTAGTTCCAAGTATGGTGTTGCAGAAGGCCATAATAAAGATTGATGCATGTTGTTGCAACAGCCAAGAAAATAATGACATAGAATTTCATATTTTGGGAAAAAATTGAATTTCCTTATGAAATAAATTTGAATTTTTAAATGAAGTTTTATAATGTTGTCTCATAATGAATGTATGTGTGTGATACAGATGAGATAATATTTATTGCAGCTAGAATGCTTGGGAAAAAAGGCTACTATTGGAACACTTAAGTCCTATGATTGCCAAAAATACAGATCCTTAGTGGGGATATGGAGATGAACTAACACCTTCCTTATGTGTGAAAGCATTGGCAAGATGGATCACTCAAGGATTGTACAATAGTGAAAGGATGCCTGAGCCTAGAAGAGCGAGTGCAGCAAGGAAGAGGCAGCTCAAGAATGGTACAATGGCTGAATTATTTCCTAAAGCAGCTCAGTGGAATAGAGCAAAGGACTTCCAGCTGAAGTATGAAGACATGAATATGATGCTTGACAAGAAGAGCACCAAAAGGATAACAAGCTTCCATAGCAAAGGCATGGAGCCTTTTGAAGAATTTTGAATGTACATGTCTATAATGCACTAAGGGCAGTGCATAAATAAGGGGGAGGGGAATGTAATACCCTAGGTTAATCCCAGTGTAATTGTACATATGTTTTATAGGTTGGTGAGCCAAGATATTATAGGATAGAGTGTCTATGTGATTATTAGGTTGGAGAGCCTAGATTGGCTAAAAGGCCAGCGTGCCTATTATTGTAATATGTAAACACTCATATTTTAATAAAGTACATCAATGTTGTTGACCTTCCACACAAAAGAGATGGGGGGCTAAACTCCACTAGGATGGGAAAGGGGGCTAAGAGTCTAAGAAGGGGCTAAGCTTGAGGGCTTAATCCCAAAGGAATATTATATTATTATTCCTAAAGTCTAAAGTATGGATATAACTTTATGTTATCCTAAGTTCCTAGGGAAGAGAATGAATTACAAGTGGGAAAAGGGAGTCCTTTGGGTGCCATGTGTCTTAAAGGACACATGCATATATATATATATATATATGACAACCCGACTCTTCGACCTGCAACAGAATATATGGCTATTATTCATTCATGATTCCTACCATTTTTCACTCATCCATGCTACCATCCGTACCGGTACTTGAATGGTTATTATTCATTCATGATTCCTACCATTTTTCACTCATCCATGCTACCATCCGTACCGGTACTTGATTCTGTTGTAGGTCGAAGAGTCGGGTTGTCAGGCCCGTAGGCATTTCTCTCTAGGTGAGAGATTTGTTATGTCGAGGAAGCAGGTTGTCAAGCCCATGAGCATTCACTTGAGGTGAGAGAACTGCTAGGAATTAATTCCCAAGGTGCCAAGTTGCAGCTATAGGGCTCTGAGACTCCATGTTCGTTCTGTTGTTGAAGCAGCTACAAGGAATTAATTCCCAAGGTGACAAGTTGCAGCTATAGGGCTATGAGATTCCCTGTTCGGTCTGTTGTTGAAGCCCCATAAGGGAAGTGGGGCAGCCAAGGGACTGTTGAGAAGAGAAGGGGCACACTTCCTAGGATGGGACGAGCATGTGGGGGATGAGGGACCGTAAGTTGGTTGCTACAGGCCGAGCTGCAGCTACAGGGCTCTGAGACTTCCTGTCCAGCATGTTGTTGAAGCCCCGGAAAGGGAAGTGGGCAGCCGAAGGACTGTTGAGCATAAAAGGGGCGCACTTCCTGGGGTGGGACAGGCATATGCGGAATGAGACATTGTAGGCTGGTTGCTAGGGTAGGCACCTGAATCTAAGAATTGTTGTTGATTGTCAGACCTTAGACTGGCTTAGAACTTCCTTTGCCCGGGTAGAGTTTAGCCCCAGCTCGAGGGTGACCCATTGAGATTATGAGTAGTGTGGTCTATGGCTGGGAGAAACGTGGAAGGTCTACACGCAGTTGGTGTTTAATTCACTAAAGATAAGTGTCTTTATGTATTTGTGCAAATGTTATGTTATGAATTATGATGTTCTGTTATGGAATTTTTATTGTCTATATGTATGAATTATTATTGTTGTATGATGTCATTATTCCGCTTAACTATGTTCATATGCAGAACATATCAGTATATTTAATGATATCAAAGTGGTAAAAGAGAGAATTTTGTGTGGTGTGGCCCAACCTGGGTGGCTAGGGACGTTACAAAGCGGTATCAGAGCAATTTTGTTGAGTTGTTGGTAATGGGTACGTTACAATACCCTCAGAGATAATTCCAATAGATCTTTCAAAAAAGTTAGGAAGGAACAAGATTGTGTCTTCCAATTGCTTTTGCTTTTGAATATCGGAAAATAATAAATGATAGTAGCAAACAGCTTCTAGAAACTTAGTAAATTTGTTAAGATATGACATAAATGAGATGTCAATCACTAATAGTTGTAGCAAGTCTCTGTAGTTTCTTTTTAACTTGCATTGTGATAGAAAAACATATGTTTTCTTGAGAATCACGTAGACAAGGAGCTCCTTGAACTTTTCAATGTGGGTACAGGCATAAGAGTCAAGACAGAACAAACGGTGGAGATAATCGAAAGCTTAATAGAAATAAAGTCCTTTCCAGAGGAAAGAGGAGAAAGAGAAAGAACTTTTTCTAGTTGTAGACGCAATTCCAAGGCACCAATATTGATGCATCTGACTTTACTGTACATACACGCACCCATGGGGTTGTGTCTGGGAGACCGAGCAAGAGGTCAAGCAATATGTTAGTAGGGGGTGCCACTCCATTGTGGCAACCCCCGTTGTCATAAGCACCATGGCATGTAAGGACTGTTAAACCACCGGGGACCAGACCCCAGCACCAGTGTGACACACAAGAAAAGTGAGGAGGTGAACTGAAGGCTTCCTACTGACGCACCTGAATCATAAAGAGCCAATAAGGTTCTAAGCCTTTCATAAAACAAAGTTGTATGTATCCATCAGCATTTCACCACAAATTTAGGATATACAATTATACCTTTTGTTACCATAATGGATTGCTGTCGATTCATCAATTAATGGATGATTCTAAAAGAACATTTATTTTTGCATGTTTTTCATTTTTCTCCCAATTTTTTTGGAACTTTGCCAAGTTATTGCCATACACAAATTTGCTACTTTCATTAACAAGCAACCCACCCTGCCAAAAAGGAAGGTACTAGCATCGTTGCCTAATGATTTTTACATCTCTTTCTTCCTCGAACAATTCTCAAGCAGCAAAAGTTCTCCCAAACCCACAAACAATTCCCACAAGAGAGACACCACAAATGCGAAAAGTTGTCGAGCAGGAGCGTCAAACTGTAAAAATTGTTGATTTTTCAACGTAGGACTGAATACCCAAGACTATAAACGCACCAGAATGATCACTAAAACACCCCAAAGATTACCTCTAGGGAGGCAAAACATTATCCAATCAATGGCCACTGCATACAATTGTCCGGTGTAAGCTCCTCTGAGAATTACAACGAACTTCAAAGGGAACGGTGTTTAAGTCGTATTCTCCGGTTAAAACTAGCCTTATTCACGGCATCTGGAACTTGAATACGAAAATTTTATCTTAAGTGCTTCGAATGTTTTTCATTTTTAGGTCAGACTAGGGTTTTGCCGTCTGCTAAATCAAAAAAAACATACGCTCTATATGGAATGGAAAACAAGGAACAAGTCAAAGCCATACGCTAGACCCTAAAACTGAAAATTAACAAAGGAAAAATAATGAATTACCTCAAAGTCTGCGATAAAAACCCGAGCAAACTCTGGAAATGTTGAAGTCAGAAGAAGGGGGGATCGGATTCCCTGTCGCTCATCTGTATGGTCAATTTCAATTTATCTGATACAGAAGCGGCTGCATAGCCCGAGAAGCGTCCATCGATGTACTCGTTAGTTGTAATATTAAGCTGATCACCGCGATATAATTTGTAGCCAGACGGTAAGGTAAGTCTCTATGGAAATATGTGATATTTAAGCCGCCGAAAGCAAATGTGGGAACACTTGTTCATAAAATTCCATCCTAGAAGCCAAAAAAAACCCAAATAATGTGTTGGTGGATGAAAGTAAGGATATGATGATCATTGGCTTTGGTCGTCGCCCTTCGTGGAGGTGTGTACTTCTCCATATCAATGCATACGTCGTTCACACCATGCACTTTCATAAGCTCCTCTATAGGAAAGTTGCTTGTAAAACAACATATTTCTTAGTTTTAAAGTTATTGAAATGGTTAAAGAACTTATTGATGATAAAACAAGGGAATGGGTTTCTAGGTAGAACTTAAATACAAATTCATGTTGGTTAATAGAGACAAATTCATAACTTTGGAATGTGTACATTTACCAAATACTACTTTCTTTTGGCTTACAAATGGTTTTGTTTTAACTTTGAGTTGGAAGATCTCTTATAAATTAATTTTGGCACCTAAAAGCTGAAAATAAAATATGGTTATCGTGGTTGAAAAGCTTGTAGAAGTTGGTTTTGAAGTCGAAGAGTTTCTTATTGTAAGAGGTCTATAGGTGGACAAATGTTTAACTTACCAAAGTATGAAAAACCTGTGTTGTCCACAATGTGGAGGAGTTGAGACTTTAAAGCATCTTTGGGGGGTTGTCCCCTAGCTAGGTTTGTGTGGACTTGGGTCTAAACCTTGTGTCAACAATACTTCTCTACCTCCATTTCATGGAAGGTTACCCTTTTAAGAGACCGCCTCCCTTGGGCTTTTAATTTTCAATAGGCATTTAAGTGTTTTACTTCGTTTGGAAGAAATGCAATGATGTATTGCTTAATCACAAAGAGCCTTTTTGCAATTTCTCATGGTACAATGGTGCCCTGACATGTGTCAATTTGTCATTGCAAATTATCGTGCAGGAATGAAATGGAAATGGAACATTTATAACAAATTCTAGAGTTTGGGGTGGGGCTCCTTGTACTATGAGTTATGAGCCACCTAGACCATCTCAACCCCGTCAACATAGTCTCACAAAGATGACAACAAAACCTGCCACTATGTGGGAAAGCTAATTCAATATTCGAGATAATAGGGACATCTACAGCCTAACCTGTTGCATTGGCCAAGGATGATAAATATTTTTGACATTGGGAATTTCAAAGAACCTTGAGCCTCTCAAAGAGGCTAATGATGGATGGGATCAGTGCAAGGATGATGCTCCCCAGTAAGTGGATGGGGCATTGCTCTGAATGCCCATTATGACCCTCTTCTGTTGCTTTTTCTTTGAATGGGAACTTGTCTTTTGCAGACAATAAACCCATAAAGAAACTCAACTGAGCCTCGCGTACTTAAGCAAAGAATAGGGTTTTTCAACACCTTGTTAGTGTCACACAACAATTTACCTAAAGGTTACCTCAACAATATTCAATATGATCAATAGCCACATCTTGTAAACCCCAAGTAGGGGAGGAGCAAGCATGCTAAGATTTGAACTTGGGTCATTGTCACAACAACAACTCCAAGTTGCCACTAGACCAAAACCTGAAGAACACCCCCTTATGTTGTTGGTATTATTGTCTCATAGTGTTTATGATGGGGCTACTTTCCCTTTGGCTTCTATACGTTGTCATTTTGTTATTTTGTACGTTGTCATTTTGTTATTTTGTCATTTTGTCATTTTGTTTATTATGGTTCTTTGTATTTAGGTGTTTCGACGTTAACCGGTTTGCTTTTTGAGTTTTGATAGTATTTTTCTAGTGCTCATTGCTTTAGAAGATTTTCGATACAGGTGTACCAACTCTTCCCAATAGACAGTTGGTTGTCTTGGTAGAACTAAAGGAATAATAGGTCCAACCTTTCCAAGACTATAGTTATAAGAAGAAAGTTCAAGCTGAGAGGAAATCATAGGGGATGGAGAAAAATAAGGAGGAGAACCTAGGATTGATTCCATGAGATTCTCTCATAAAATATTTGCTTAGAGGAGCAAGAGAGAGACCAACATCACCACGTAGTGAAACCCTGAACCACTTGCACACACCTCAACAAATAAGATCTAACTCCTTCCTTTGAAAATAATCCCCTAATCTCCAATGATCGATTTTACTTGCATATGTAAACATAGGAGACCTAAGTAGACATGTGAGTTCAATGGATACAAAGCATCACTAAATTATCGCTCAACTTGTGAACATAAAATATTTTTAATTGTAAGGGAGGGAAAGAAGGAAGATCTCCATTAAAAATATGAAAGAAAAGTTACAACAAAAATATACCTCATATCTCTAACCATTGACTTCCATGCCCTGAACTTGGGTTACTTCCCACTTCACTTATGTAGGCTCGAACTTGGGTTCCTTCCTACTTAACCTATGTAGCCTCGAACTCCATCAGGCTATGCATCACCTCAATATAATGATCAAAGAGAAGAGAATAACATCACAACTCCTTGTTCAATTGGTAGGGGGAAATGGTAGTATAAAGATGATGGAGAAGAAGAGGGTCCCTTCATCCTCCAAATGACTTGACATTTATATAGAATTTTAGGCATTTTGGGAATGGTTTGATTCTTGGCATAGAGTAGTGAGATGCTTGCACATGCTTACTTCGGATGACACTTTCCCATAGGTAGTTTTGTTATGGGTTGAAACCATATTTTATATTTTTTTTCTACTTTATTGAGGTTGTGAGCATGGCTCTATCGAGGAAAGTTGCACCTAACCCATTATGAGTGTGGTTTAAATGAAGACAACCCATGCCCAAGGTGTCAAACACATAAAAATATAAGATTTGAGCTTTCTAATGTGAGTTTTGGGCTATGGTCTCACTTAAAGTGCTTGAAAAAGGATAGTTTAAGTTCAAGGTAGGTACTTTTGCATGTATATTTGACTTGACCAATTATTTGGGATAGGTATGACCAAAAACCGAGGTGCTAACACTAGTGGAAGTTGTGTGTGTGGCTTGACTTTTATTTGTATTAAAACTATGTACATAATGTTTTATTAACGACGAAATGAAGTTTACGTAAATAATCCAAATTGAAACTCTCATTAACATAAAATTATAATTATGAATTGGTTTGATTGTCCTTACACTAAAGTGGGATTTTACTATGATTTAATGAGAGTTTTTTTGTTCGATGCTTGCTAGAACCAATGGAACCTTTAGGAAGTATATATCTTTGTCATTGGTTTTCTTAGTGCGAGGGAAGTTCAGACAAGTGGTTCTCAATTTTGTGTTCAACGTGGGTTGGTTGTCTCTTATTACAAGAACAAATGGTTGATTGGGGTTTATCTGAAATAGGAATGCCCAATTGTTGCATTCCCCATCAACAAAATTCCCATGAACATAAGGCCATTTCTCAGGAGGCCCTATCCCCGACCTTTCTTCAAAACCTCCTTGAGCTTGATCACCCTTCACATGCACCAACAAATGAAAGTTGTATATTTGTTTTTGAATTTGGTCCTTTGACCACCACCTATATTTATCATCGAGCAATTGTATCAACTACAAATCGATTTGTCCCTTCTCATACTTAAACTACTTACCTTGGATAATTCACACCTCAAAACCACGAGTATCTTGCAAATCACCATAGACCATGGTCTTATTTTCCAACTTAATCAACATTCTCCTTTTGGAGGCAAGGGAATTGATGGACAATCTTCTTTAGAACCAAATGAGCTTCATCAAGGTAATATTTTACACATTTTTATGTGGCAAAAAGCCTCTTTGTTTTGGGTCATGGAGGAGTTGGCTTCCCTTACTTCATTGCTATTGTTAAATGTGAGGGGGCAATGAACATATCAGACAACATGGAGAAGGCATACCACACTCCTTTAACAATGAAGGCTCTTACCTTCCCATAATTGTGAATAGAGATTCAAAATGTTCTTGTGCAATGTAATGTTCTTTGGCCTTATACCATTTTAGCAACAAGCTCCAACTCCAACACTAGACAAATATATATGTAGTTGAGCTTTTTAGTATGATTGTTACTAGTATGAAGTTTGGGAAATCTCTTATGTGGACAATATATAAAATATTTGTAGTCTCGGATATCAATTGGCACATTTTTTTGTATTTTGGGAAGACCATAAATATAGCAAAGGTAAAAGTTCAAATTTTTTCTTCTAAATGTATATGGTAGATAACTAGTATTTTATGGTCAATTGAGACCCTTGCACACAATCTACGAATTGTATTTTAGTTATTGTTATTTTATAATTCATATGATACAATTCCTTGAGATTTTCTAGACACAAAAGAAAGTGACTGAAACATTGTTGGGTATAAATAAAATATATAATTGTGCAAAAATAACAAATTACCATGCATTGAGCTCAGATTCAAATATTAATCAACCTAATTATCAATTATTATAAAATGGGAGTTAATAAGGATAAACTTCAAATACATGTGTTAATTATTTAACCACTCTATCATCAACTATGGGATTTAATGAGGTAAATTTCAAAAAGATGTGTTAACAATTTGACCACTTTTTCATTAACCAAGAACAAAAATATTAATTAAATTTAATAAAATATTATTGTTTTTTAATAAATAAAACAACAAAACTATATTAACTTTAAAAAATTATAATCTAGGGTTGTATGTGCAGGGGGGTCTTGATCTTGAAGGAAATCAATAAATAAGTTTTGAATGGGGTTTGGGTGGAGCTACCAACAATCAAGCCAAAGTGCTTTTTCTATATCAAGGGTCAAAGCTTCAACAATAATGATTAGACTCGTGCCTAGCTCTACTTCGTTTGATAGAAATTTAGCAAGGCTCATTCAACAAATCCAGAAAGAGGCCAATCACTTTGAATCAATAGAGTTTTTTCATGTTCTAAGAGAAAGGAATCAACATGCTAATTGTTTGGCCAATGAAGCCTCTCACCTCGAATGTGGAACCTTTAGGGCGAAAGGGGGAGTTTTCTTCTCCCTAGTTCCTTAATTGTTTTTTTTATGATATATCCAAAGCTTTGCATGCTACCTTCTACCCAAGCCAAGTGGCATATCAAAAATAATAAGGGAGGATGGAAGTTGAGGATCACGATAATCATTGTGTCATTGCACACTTCAAATGTCATGGGGGTTCATCTATATCAATTCAGCTTTATTGCAACCTTGAGTGAAGGTGGGATAATGGAACATGTTATGGGTCTAGGTGGTTGGATTTTCAACATATCTATGTTCAAGGCTTGGAGAATCCTTAAAGGTGTATATCTTGTAAGTGTTTCTTCATATCCCGTGTTTGGTGAATTCTTGGATGAATTTCCTAACCCAGGAAGCAGCTGAGGTGAGTCACTATGTATGTTCCCTCACATTCCACAACCAATATGTGGTTAATTCTTAAAGGTGTCTTACAACCTTGTTGGTAGTTAAAGTGATAAATTTGTTAATTCCCTAATCACAGTCCATTCATGTACATTGTTTGGTTTTAAATTGGCAGTGAAAGGGTGGTTCTCAATGCCAATAGAGGATTTTATAAAAAGGGCTTGGAATTGATGGATTGTGGCGAGTTTTCATTGGAGATTGGTTTGTATGGTGAGCCATAACCATCTAGGATGATGCCCCCTCTGTGAAATTGTGGACATTTGTTGTGTCGTTCAACCTCAAGAGGCCCATATTGTAGATAATAGGACCTCTATTTTTACTACTACAGGGAAAATTCATGCCCGGGAGGAAAATCATAGTAATGGGTTAGCAGTTATAATGGAAACTATGTTGCAACAAAAGAAACAAATTGAGAATTTAGAGGTTAAGTGAAGTGTATTATTCCATCAAGTTCAAATTTGGCCAAGGACCCTTCGTCGGCTACCTCCAACTACAAAATGTATATTGGTTCATAGTTTGAGGAAAATGTTAAGGAGGAGACTATTTACCACATGCCTAGAGAGGTGCCCATGGATGGCATGGACAAGGGCCTCCATCCTTCTCCATTGGAACGAGAGGAAGCTTACAACAAAAATATATTTAAATAGTTTATGGTTTTCTCATGTTTTCCGAAGTTGGTCCTTTTTGGGTATCGTTTTTAGGTTTTATACTAGCAACACTTTTTGGACATCCTTTACGAAGGATTATATTGTCTTTATCATAGTTAATTTGCAAGTTTTTGGACTTTTCCTTAACTATAGACTGTGAGATACTCCTCTTTTTTGTATTATTATGTTATCTAGTTAGATTGCAACAACTTTCTCATACAAAAATTAATTGGTCTTGTTAAAAAAAACTTTAAAAATTACAATAACAAATTTAGAATTTCATAACTTTCCATGCAAACATAAAGTCTCTATGTTGAAGCATTTATTTCAACATAGCCCGCCAAGAAAAGAGACTTTAAGTTGGCTAAAAACATCTATTAAGATTTAAAAAATTGCAAACACTAAAACCATTAAAAAAAATTGTCAAAAAGTTTATGGTTAGCATCATTAGAGAGAATGCTTTTATCAAACAAAGTTATTTAAAAAAAACTCATTAGTGAGAAGAGAATAAGTCTTAATCTACAAACAACATGGAATTATGGCACTATGTTGTTCATTTTGCGAGGACACATAAACTATTAACCATAGTCATGGCATTCCATTGTTTAAATGAGAAACATGGTCGACACCATGTGCCTCCAAAAACAACAATGACAAAGGAAGGAAAGAAAGAAAGAAAATGATTTTAACGTCCAAGAGGCTGACAATAGCCTATGGGACAGACCGCCTCACACATTGATTTTTGCAGTTCATCCCTTTTCATGTTCAAATTGATGATGAGCCCCCCCAATTTCTCCATTGTCCCCACACTGAATAAGTTATTCCAAGAGCTAGTTGTCAAGATACTTATATAGTTGTCCCTACTATCTTTGAAGGCTTCACACTCTAAGATGAAATGTTTTTCTGTTTCCACTTTTTCGGAGGTGTAGAACACACACACACCCTTTCTTCCCAAGCTTCTTTTGGTCTTTTCCAACGCCGAGTTTCACAACGAAGTTGATGGGAATTGGTTCTTAATTGGGCAATAAGCATTTTGGCTCTCCAAGATATATTGGCCCCTATGTACGTTTTTTGATGATGATTGTATGTGGGGTTAAACTCTTCAATATAATACTCTTTCTTTCTCCCGAGCCCTTTATCCCAAGTTCACTTGTGGAACCTATCAATAACAAAAGCCTCGATCTCTTTACTGTTCGTAGGGCACATGTTCAAGTGGATATCCCATTTACTAAGCCATTTAATATTTTGTCTCATCCACATCTTCTTTCTTTTGCACAATATGTCATTGAAGACGACCTTAGGCCACTGATTGTCTTCCATTTGCTCAATTTTTTTAGATATCTTATGAGATGCACCATGGCAATTACTTCAATAGGAGAAGCCCCCATTTCACTCAGCATGATATCATAAGGGACTGAACCTTTAATTTTAAACTTGTTTGTGATCAAGCGTTTTTTAATCTTCTCAATTTGCTTCCACTGTAAGTCAGATGTGCTTCTGGCCCACACTTCATAGCCATATAGAACCACCGGGATCACTAAAATCCCAAAGAGAGTTTGCATAGTCTTCCAATCCCATAGCTCTGCTTCTCTACACCTATTTTGAAAAGCATAGAACGTTTTCCAACCTCCCAAATTTCTTTTCTTTCTGCAACCTTCCCAACTTAGATTTTTGTTGAAGTCAATTCTGAGGTATTTGTAATCTGCCACTTCTTCAAGAGTGTTACCTTCAAAGTAGAACTTATGTTTTTTATGTTTTCTTTTGCTAGAAAAAATTATCACTTTCGTCTTGCTAGTATTGACTTGCATCCCCACTGTACTACAAAAGCGCTCAAGGGCAATTAAGTGTTCTTGCAACCCAAGAGCGGATTTAGCAATCAGAATAAGGTCATCTGCATACAAAAGAAGCCTTATCACAAAATCACCCAAAATAGCACCATCACCCTCCTGTGAGTTTAACCACTCTTCAAGTTTGTCAATATATAAGCCAAAAAGGGTAGGGGACAATGGGCACCCTTGCTTTACCCCAATATAGTTCCTAAAACTTTCGGAGATACCAGTTGATGTTCTGATTTTGACTTTAACTTCCTCATATAGCCTATGGACGGCTGCTCTAAGATGTATAGGAACCCCAAGTTCCTCCATTCTATGTTAAAGCTTGTCTCTAGGGACCGTGTCAAAAGATTTTTTGAAATCGACAAAGCAACAAAAGGCTTCCTCTTTTTTCTCCCACACTTTTTCAATGATGTGACTTAGGGTTATACAATGATCAATCGTTGAGTGTTTAGGTCTGAAACCTGCTTGTCCTTTAGCACGCTTATCCCCTTCTTCCGCCCACTTGTTGATTCTATTTTCTAGCATACTTCCAAATAACTTTGCAAACAAGGGGTTTATCATTATGGTCCTATAGTT
>CBVK0102267215.1:0-32500 GCA_900067695.1 Picea abies | reverse complement strand
CCAATATTAGGGCTTAACAAATAATGTCAGATCTGACCTTTATTTAGATAGTAGGAAGATCCTTTGCACAAGAGATCTGCAGATCTGGAAGAAAAACCCCAATAATATCAAAATGGGTTGCCAGCCGATACAATAATAAGCAATACAAAGATAATAGCCTCCCAAAGGTTGTCTGAGAAGAGATCCAAGCCTCCAAAGGCTCACAACCTGCAAGATAAGACTGGAGATAAGAGAACCCGATCAATATACTGCAGAACCCCTCCAATTGGTTGAGTTGCGCACTGCTCTGGCTACTGATGAACGCTCAAGTTTCAACCCTCCTCTTTCTGAGCTCCAAATACCTACAAACTCTCCCGGATTGTAGATCGGGCTAGTAGAATCCTCCAGATCAATTTTCAAGCTGAACATAGAAGTTCTGCTCTTCCAACTGAGCAAACCCCCTACTGATTTGTGCCCTCTTGGTTTGACTGAATCAATGAGATTTTGTTCTCCCCTCTAGGAGCCTCTAACTGCCACCAAAATCTCCAGAATAGTAGATCGGGCCAATACGAACAAGCTGATGAAATCTCAAGACAATCTATGAATATCCAGGACAGTAAACAATGAAAACCACTTCTTGCAATGCACCCCTCTCTCCTCCAACTCGTGCCAAGCTCCAGGAAATAAACTGCTAGGATAACCTCCTTTGAAATAGACCAAAAATGATGCTAGGGACCATACGAAGAAAACCCAGATGCTCCTTTGCTTAGAAGCCCCCTCCTTTCTCCAGATTGAGCCAAACTCCTCAAGGTGGTGCGCCCCCCTAGCTGGAAACCTCCTAGGTTGCGCACTAGCTTGCTTCTGCCTCAAGATCGAACCCCTGCAACACTGTTAAATGGTGTGGGAGGATTATTTCACCTCCGGGACCAAGCCTGGATCAAGAAAGGTGGAATCTTTCACCACCGAGTTGATCTCTAGGGTTTTAGACTCAAAACCCTCAAAACTGCTTGTGCTCAAGAGCTCCAATGAAAAATAAGATAATAATCTAGAATGCCTTAGAAGTGCGCCTTGCCCTTTCCTTTATAGCTCCAGTCTATTCATTTGTTGAGTTAGTTAACCCCTAGGGTTAACTCTTAACTTTAACTCACCTTTTCTTTTCTTTCATTGAGTTACCCTTTTTCACACAAAGTCAACTTAGTAATAGAATGTTATGTTTAGGAAGTGTCTCCTGGTTGACTTTGTCCCCAAGATGCCTGAGACTATAGTCTAGTGGGGATAGCTAGACTACTGAGTCTCTTCGGACCTCTTCATCAAGAGGTGGGGGACATTACAGAATGGACCAGAGAGGATTGTAAGAAAGTCTTTGGTTGGACCATAGCAATTTGTGTTAAGTCCGTCAGTTGCCATCGACATCAATTTTGTAAAGTGTTCTAGTTAAAGATCGACAACAATCATACTAAGTGCTCTTAATGAATCAAGGAAGTTAAGGTTAAGTCTTCTGAGGGGAAATTGAAGAATTTTGTGTTAACTCCTCCGGTGAAGACCAGAGGAGTTCGCTTAAAGATCACCGAAGAGACCGGGGACAATCTCGTTAACTTCTCCGGTTTACAAAGAGTTTTTCGTTTGATTTTAGGGCTCGGATAACTGCGGACTGAGAGACCAGGGTTCAATTCTCGCCGAACTTGAAGGATAACTTTGGCGAAAAAGAACGTGCAAGAGTAGTGGTTAGGGCTCAACTCTAGCCAACCTCGACGTGCATATCCATGGTGGATAAGGGTACGATAGGGAAAAGGGTTTGGGTTAGGCGGCTCCAACACTTTGTGCTTTGTCGACTCGGCCAATTCAATAATAGATTTAAAGGGGGAAACCCTCAAAGTATGTTGGAATGGCGAGATTCATCCAAATATCGGAGCTAAGTAAGCATCGAGGCAATGGACTACCCTAAGGTAGCTATGAACTAGGGTACATGAGATTTAGCCACGGTAGAAGCAGAGTGTGTGATGGTCGAGATTTAATATGGAGGCAAGTAAAAGGGTTGTAGGTGTTGAAGGTGACAGTCAAGGGAAAACCAACGGGGACAAAGTTTATGGTGTTTAAAGAAATAAGAAATAAAAATAGCCCCAACCTTAGTGAATATTACCAGCGAGAACGACAAGGATGGTTTTAGGGCTTACCTTCCACTTGTTGTGACGTGTGGAGGTGGAGGGTAGGTTGAGGATAGAGGAATGTTGAACTTGTGATAGCTTGATAGCACTCTGTTTCCTCCCTTAGACGATTGGCGAATGATAGTGGGAGAGGAATGAGAGCACTTTGATTGGAAAGTTTATTGGGCACTCAATAGAACAATGGTTACATTTGAGGGGGGGCGTCCTTTTATAGCCATTAGGGGCATTTAATGCAATCGATGAAGGTTTTGATGGCTTTACTGGAAGTGATATTGTGAATGCCTCTAGTGTGAACCATAGGCATTTATGGGGAGGTCTCTGATATGCACCAGAGGACTTAGTGGGAAAGCCTCCAATGTATACTAGAGAAGTTAATGCGAAGTCGACCGGTCTATATTGGAAGGGAAGACGAGAACTCCTCTGATTCGAACGAAGGAGTTTGTAAGAACTCCTCTAGTCTAACCGAAGGAGTTTGTAAGAACTTGTGCGATATTTGATTTAAAGTTTCAGAAGAATTTGTAAGAAGTTCCCCGGTGAACATCGAAGCAATTAAAGGGGAACTCCTATGGTGTATACCAGAGGAGTTTCTAAGAACTTGTCCGATGACCAAAAATCATTCTCAAAATCTGCCTAAGTATCAAACACAAAGATGCAATCTCTAACCAAGCTAAGAAAATTAGAGTGATCTGTTCAAGGAGAGAGGTAGTCAACGATTATTAAGGAAAAATTCAAGCCAAGAAGTTTTTATAAAAGAGAGCAAAGAGGGCTCCATTTTCTTGGAGAGAGGCTTTACAAGTAAATATACAAGAAAAAGGAGGTTGTTGTTGCCTGGTACAACATGTCTACTTGTATGTAGGGTCGACTAAGGGGTGTTTCGCAGATGACTCTCTTATTTGTGCAAGCTTGTGGTTGGTGCTAGAGATTGTTTGTTAGTGTTTTGTGAGGCCTCCAGAGATGTTAATGATCAAAACAAAAATTATGCGTTGGTTGGTCTTGATGATCCCCTAGCTTGGATTCCTTTTACATGGACTTATGTTCGTCTCAGTGTTATATTGAGATAACTTGGCACCCCATTTGGTGTGGGTCTTTCTCCAATTGATATGTGGGATTGGTGTCTAGAGCGATTTCAGTGTAAGCTTTGCTTCTAGCAATATATAGACCTCTCATTTGTTGGCAAGTCTAATTTGGTGGGCAGGATTCTCCAAGATTCTCATATTTACTATGTGTTTTGATGGCTTCCTAGTAGGACTTAGTGTCACTGGTTGGAGTAGCGCTTATACTAATGGGCCAAGTATGGCGGGGCTTGGGGCCTACCTACGGTTCCTTGAGACATTTGTATTATGCCCAAGGTTTAGGGAGGCCTTGGTTTGATTGATGTGGCGACTCGAGGGAGTATTTTGGGAGCTAAGTGGGTGGTTTGGTGTTTGGGAGGGTTCTCTCCTTAGTAGGTCGTATTGGTGGGGCTTGGGGTCTACCTACGGTTCCTTGGGACATTTGTATTATGCCCAAGGTTTAGGGAGGCCTTGGTTTGATTGATGTGGCGACTCAAGGGAGTATTTTGGGAGCTAAGTGGGTGGTTTGGTGTTTGGGAGGGTTCTCTCATTAGCAGGTCATATTGAGGCATAGGCTATACTCTTAGCACAACATATTGGTAGAGTCAAGGGATTTTTTGGGCTATGTGATATCATGTCATCTCATGATGTTTAGATTGCAGGCTCCTTCATTCTCAAAAGTATTTGGATAGTGTGGAAGAAGGTGCAATGGTAGATGTCAGGTAATAGAGCGAGGTGGGATTTGGTCAGAAGGTCAATTTGGAGCTAGATGTTGCAAGGCACATGTGTTGCTAATCTTACTTTCAAGCAAAACGGTTGAGCAAGAAAAACAATTTTTATGGAGGGATTCGTGAGATGTCAATACCGGCTTTGTGAAGGATTGGCAATCCCTAGCTCATGTATGCTCTTTCTTCAGTGGATTGTTCCACTATTATGGATATTGTTGATCTCATCCTGTAAGAGGATCTCTTCAAGATGAGCTAAATATGATGGGTCTCTTTTAGCACGACTGGAAGTGAAGTTTTTCAATGCCCCTTGGTTTAGTATGATTCTCATAAATTTTACTCCAGTTTACATCAACATCATGAGCTTAGGCTAGTCTTTAATGTTCAATGGGTGTCTTTTGATGTTGAGGGCCAATGGATTTAGAGATTGCATAGTGTGTGGTTGGTGTGGGTGTCATACAAGCTCTAGTTTGCTTGGCTAGTGATCTATCAAGGCCTTCCCACCAAGGCACGATTGGCTAAGAGTGGCCTCTCTAATGGGCTTTCCCCTTCTTGCCTCCAAGTGGAAACAATGAAGCATTTACTTTGGGATTGTCCTTTTTCCAGGTCTTGTGGGAGCATGTTTAGTGAAAGAAGGCAAGTATTCTTCAAGGGAGAGTACATTAGTGTGCAGTGTCACTGGGTGACTCCAGGATTGTACTCCGATCTTCTCCCAATGGTATTTGGCATTGCTTGAGAATTTCAACTTGTTTTATTCTCTAGAAACTTCGGTGCAAATATGTTTTCGAGAATGAGGTTAGCTCTTTGTTTTCCTTTTGTCATATGTGGAGAGAGGATGTAAACAGTTGCTAGTGAAAATATTTTTGTTGATCAAGGATATCAAATTGTTAGACTCTAGTGCATGTTTGGATTATATTATTGTTCTTGTTGCTTCAAGAGGATGCAAACACTATTATGTACCCTTCTGCATTTTGTTTTTCCTTGATGTAAATATATTTTTATGAATATGGAAGTATTTTTCCAAAAACAATTAAAATTAAAATTAAATTATCCACATTTTTGGCAGGGATAACCTCTTTTAACCTTTGTTTCTTTGAATTTATATCATAAGCTTCTTGAACAGTTATTCCTTTTTTGGGCTAGAACATTCATATGACATTTTTCTTGATATTAGCTGTGAAACTAAATTCAAATTGCAAAAGATTAAGATCACTGTGGCGGCAAATCTCTAGGCAGTTCGCATTTTGCATGATTTCTTCAAGCCATCTTCTCAGACTTAAACATCTTATTTGAAGAATTAAAAAAGGTGGGCAGATAACAATGGATTCTGTAATCAACCGTTAGAATTAGAATGATATTGCAGGGATAGGAACAGATATATATAAAAGATAAATTATATTATAAAAAAAGAATTAAGAATTAATGAAGTCAGCGATAAAATTGTGGGAGTGGACACATTGGATCCAAAACCAACAACTAGTTTGGAAGCTCCTTCACAAAGTTATCATTAAGAAACATTACCAAAGGCCCTCCCTCATCAAGGTTATTTACAAGGTTTTCATTCATGTCATTCATTATAATTTCAACTGTTTCAGACAAGTTATAAGTATCTGTCCCGTCTGTTCTCAGTGCTAAATACAATGTGAAACCAATGTAAGTAATCAAGGAAGCAACGCCAAGTATCCCAAGGACTACTATGATTGGTATCGGCAGTGCAGTATTTATGATCCAGTGATATAATCCACTTGTTAAATATAACATGTTTACCAATATAACGAAAATTCCTATGATCCATGTCAATGCTGCAACCTGTATACAAAGAAGCATATCAGAATACATTCTTGCCTCATCAGAAAAAAGATAAGTGATGGCAATAAAAATCTCTAATAAAGAAAAGACAACCAAAAGCCTGCGTATTCTCTCTATCCTAAAAATCAAAATTATTATTAAGAAAACTTTGCACATAAAATACTTGACATTCAACAGTAATTTGTGTTACACCTCATATTGTATGAGGTTCCACATTGTGATTTTCATCAGATTTATGGAGTTTGCCGCTGGTCCCTTGGAGCTGTTTGGATGGATTGGGGGTATACACTCTCTTTCTTTGCTTGGAGATGCTACTTCTTGGTTGAGTGGGTGTTTTGGGTTGGAGGGGACTCAGATGTTCATGGTTGATGGTCTTCTCATACTCTTCTTTTGAGGGTGTTCATGGCTGATGGACTTCTCATGGTTGTTGACGCTACTTTCATGTCTTTGGATTAAACTCTTCACATATGGATGCTTGCTACTTCATGTGTTATATTCTTCTTGAAGCATCCTAGTGATCTTTCATGATGGTGATGCTATATTATTGATGTCACTAGAAGGGGGTGTTCTACATGGTCCTCTTATGTTGAATATGTGGTGGGGACATGATGTTTGATGGAGTTCTTTCTTATGTCTCCTTTTCCTATGGTGTTGATGTGGTGTGGTGATACAACTTTCCTGGGTGGGACTGTCCTAGCTGATATAACATTGTAATATTAGACATCATCATCTAAGAGGGATGTGTATTGGATGATGTTAGTACCTGTTATCCCCTAGTTTAGGGATAACTAAGGAGATTATGTCGCGAGGCCCACAAGTCCTAGACATGGAGTACTAAGAGCCAGATCGACTTGAGCATGGCCCTGGAGGGCCCATCTTTTCATTCTTCAGCGCCCCCACTTTATCAGCAATAGTAACATCGTCACCTCGGCCTGGTCCGGTAGCAGAGATGGGTCTTGCTCCATGAGGTAATGAGTCCGGGGATCATGGTATGTGTCACTCTGATCCTCAAAACCTTTGAATATGTGCATTCAATTCTTTTTGCTTCTAAAGGGTGCTTGGATCTTATACCTCTCCACTTGACCATATCTGGGGGAAATGATAGGATGCCCTAGTAAGCTAGTACCCATAGGGTTTGAGTTGCCACTGGGGGATTCATGAGAAGCCATCGTCCGCTCCCACCATACTTACCACCTTCCATCTTTCTCCCGCTCATCCATCCCATTACACTGGTCCGGACATTGGGTTGGCCAAATATTTAAGGGTTGTACCTTACCTTGTGGAAAGAAGGGGCTAAAGGCCTAGAGGGTAAAAGTAGTTGGCAAAAGATAAAAGCCAAAATAATGAAACCTTGAGATGCTTCGCCCAGGGATCCCCGAGAAAGCAATAAAAAACTTCTCAACAAGAAACAAAGAGACCCATAAAAAATAATAAAACAAGACCTAGTTAGAGGATAGGGGTTCTCATCACGAGCCAACCTATTAGTTCCATGGGCATGTAGCGGTATGACACTACCAACAGTTGGTCACCATGCCAGGGTAGTGGCTCTTGGTGGCATAGCCAAGAGAAAGGGGGTCTTATCACAAGCCAGCCTTCTCATTTCCGTGAAATGCTTGTGGGTAACATTGTCACCACTGGTCACCACGCCAGGGCAGTGTCCCCTAACTAGTCTTTTGAAAGAAAAAACAATAAGAATAAAAGATAAAAGGAATGAATGGGCTTGGAAACTTTTACATCCATGATAGGTGCAACTCACGCTCTAAAAAGGCACCCACAGGTGAGCCATACATTTCCTTGCTATCAAAGCACCCCTTGCCTAGACATCCCTTACCACCTCATCCACTCACATGGCCTGGTTTGACTTCTCCTGGAAACATCCCACATCCAATGAGCTTTAGCCCAATAGGACGTCCTAGCATTCCCTCCAAACTTGGCTTGCAAATCAACATAATGTCTTTGAGTACTTGTTCGGGTAAAGGGGGTTTTATGCACATGTTTAATAACTTGATGATTAGATGTGATTGACATTGCTATGATCCCTGTGACTTATGAGCCCATGGAGGGCATATCTGTTGATGTTGCACGGCCACACCCGATGGACAGGTACCCTGATGGACAGGTACACATGGGGAGATGATTAGTTCGGACCTCCATGGGGTTGAAATCCCACCAGATGGATGCTAAGACCTTAGCAGGGGGCAAAGACAGATCAGAGGATTGTACCAAAGAGAGAGGAGGATGTTTCACCAGGGGCAACCTGGTAGGCCTAGACCCAGGGGGGTTGTGCCCTTTCCACCATGATGTAGGCCTTGGAAGGCCCATGACGTCACCCAGGTCACCCATGACATCATCCAACGTTTTGAAGGTAGTTGTGTGCCAAGTGACACATGTGGCAGGTTCCTGAGGCCCAAGAAGGCCTAACGTTTAGCTCCAGGAGGCCAACGTTGCCCAAAAAGTGTTGATTTTTCAATAGGCTAGGTTAAGCATGAAGTTCATGCCATTTTTAACATTTAACATAACCATAAATGTTGCAACAACCAAGATCACAAGAAGAAGCACCATGCACAAGAACACAAGAAGTATCCTGGGAAACCCTTCTCAACAAGGGAAGAAAACCCAGCCAAATCCTTTGCTATATTCTTCAAGAGAAAGACCTTCACCACCAAGATAAACCCTAGCACACAAGAAGGTTCTCAAACCCTAGAACTCTAGTGCCCAAGAGAGGTGCGCACTTTTCCCAAAGAAGTGTACTTGCTGAAATTTCCAAACTCACATGAAAGATATATTTCCTCAATGGGGAATTTACTTTTACTTATACTAACTTGAACCTGTCAACAAAAGTGTTTATTGGCACAACAAGGTCGACCTCACTAGCTTATGATATAATTAATATTAACCAGATTAATTATCTTTTACATTAATTAACAGTCACATTAAGGTGGGGCGGACCTGTACCCTTTACATTACAATTAGGGTTACAGGCAGGTCTGACTCTTGTACAATATAGCAAAGGATCTGATACACCCACTAGTGCTCATCCACTAGGGGCACATCCATAGGGATGCCCATATCTCTGGCTCACTGCATTACACAAAAGAACCAGATCTTCACACGTTCACCTGTGCTCGTCCACAGGCACATCCACTCTACAGATATTTATTCCCACTGCCTCACACAGGAGAATCATCTGAAGTTTCTCGTCAACTCTGTTGCTCAGAGGAGGCTAACACATCATCTTCATTTCTGTTCTCATGACGATGCACCCAACACTTTGGGGTTTCACACGTTCACCTTGTGCTCAACCACAAGCACATCTAACTCAACAGATCGCCTTTCCCACTGGATAATCATTTGGAGTTCTTCTCAACTCTCTGAATGGAGGAGGTCATCTCTATGTTCCAGCTCTGTCTGAGGTAGGAACCATATACCCTTCTTAGGGGCTTTTTCTCAGGTTTGTAAGCTGGAGAAAGACTCACATTGCTGCAATGATCCACATCTCACAGGTTTGTAAGCTAGAGAATGTCTCACATAGCTGCAATCATCAACACTCCCTCTCAGCTACGGAGGCATTCTCAGCTACGGAGGCATTCTTCGTCATGTCAAGTCTCACACGAATGTACTCTAAATTTTGTCTTAGCTAGAGTCATCAATACTCCCTCTCAACTAGGAAGGCATTCTTCACCAAATTAGTTTGGTGAAGATGTCTGCAATCTACTCATGTGTAGGAAGTTTCTCTGCATCATATCACTGATATAATAATATTTCATCTCATCAGGAAACATTGGGTTCTCAAGGAGCTTGTGAAGCCATACTGCTTTGCACACTCAATGGTACATACTTTGCTTCTGTGGTATTCAAGGCCACAAAGTTTTTCGTTTCCTGCTGCATTAGGAAACCATGGCAAACTTCATGGTAGAACATCAACCAGATGTGCTTTTCTTGGTTCACTGTATTTTCTGCTCAATCTTGAATCAACATATCCTGCAAACTCAAGTTTACTCTGGAGGCATATCTCAGGCCATATCCGACTGTGCCTTATGTTTTGCTGTTGTCTAGTGAGGCTGTCTCGGTTGACTCATGAAATGACTAAGCACATTCACTGCATGTCATGTATCAAGTCTAGTGTTAACCAAATATATCAGTGATCCAATGTGGATCAGTCTTGTCTGAATCATCATCAAACTTCTCCTTATAAATTTATCACGGTGGATTCTGCATTCTGTCATACTTGAACTTCTTTAGTATCTTTACTGTATATTTTCCTTGACTCAGGAAAATCTTATTGGTCCTTTGTCATACTTCTTATCTCAAGGAGTAGTGTATCATACTCAGATTCTTCATCTTGAATTCTGAAGTCAAGAATTACTTGTATCCAACAATAAGGTTTTCTGAATGAGTTATTAGAATCAGGTTCTTGTCACCAACATTGTAATCATATAGGTTTGGATCAACAATACTCTTGCTGAAATCCAAACTCATCAAGAATCTATCTATCTGATATAGATTCCAACTCATGGATGGTAGTAAGAACGGAAGTGTATCGGGTTTACTGAATCAGGGGTCTCATCATAGACAACTCCCTCTGTTTGTGAGAAACCTCTGGCTATAGATCTGGTTTTGTATTTCTAAACACTTCCATCAGCTGCATGTTTGATCTTATAGATCAACTTGGAAGTTACTACAAACTTCCCTTCTGGTTTTTGAATAATATCATTCTTTTAAGATATTCTGGTATTCTTCTTGTTATGGCATCTTGCCATACTTGTTCTCCTGTGACTTCTCTAAGACAAGGAGGCTCAACATCAATAAGGTGTCTCATAACTGAAGGATAGCTTTGAAGATCTCTTTTACCTTCTCGGGATGTGCCTTGAGAGGCTTGTATGTTTCTTTGCTTCTTGTAGAGTGAGTCTAGGTAGGCCTTTTATTCCCTACTACAATATCTCTGACCATATCAACTGAAGAAACTGGATCAATTGGAATAATGTTTGTCTCCTTTTGAATTGCTGAAGGGGGAATAGGTATTGTTTCACTGTCAATCTTCATCTGAGATTCTCTGGGTTTGTTTGAATGGATATCTCTTCTTTTTAAGAACAACATCTCTAATTGTCTCGTATAATAATCAATCAATATGGTATGGACTCCCGTACTAGGGATAATGGTCCAAGTCTTTGAGGGTTCCCATACTAGGGATTTATTAAAAAATGCAATCAACTATAAAATTTGAAATCAATTGGTTTACCTGGTTTGTAGTCATGCTTTAGTTTTAGAGGAAGTACTTCTCCTCTCTCTTTTCTTCATTCTTTTGAGGTGGGTCTGGATCAATGTCAATGGTGGAAGCATATTGTCTTCCCTTCTTCCTGGTTGGACAGTTTCTTGCATAGTGTCCATAACTGTCACATCTGAAGCACTGAATTTATGAAACATCTCTTCTTTGATAACCTAGATTTGATGAAGACTTTTCACCTTTAAATGTTTGCTTGAAATTTCTTTTGAATTTTCCTCCCTTCTTTGTATGAAGTGCAAGGGCATGATTTTCTTCTGAGGAATCTTGCACTCCTTTATTTCTAAGTCTGAGTTCTTCTTGAGTACAATCTGTCCATAGACGATCAAAGGTTGGTAGAGCTTCTCTTCCACTGATACTCTGAATGAAAGGCTCCCACGATTTTGGAAGATTCTGGAGAGTGGTTAAGACAAGTTCTCTATCAGACATGATTTCCCCGATGGTCTCTAGTTGTTCTTTAATCTCTGATAACTTCATAAAGAAGATAGCAACTGAGTCACCATTCGTCATCTTGATACTTTGAAGTTGGCTCTTTAAGGTAAGAGCTCTGAGGGTGTTGTCACTTTCAAACATTCCTTTTAAAGCTTCATAGGCTGTTTTTAGGTTGGCAATCCAAGGTAAGAGGTGGTCTCTTACTGAGTAGATGATTAATTTTCTTGCTTTGACATCTTCTTCCTTTCTTATCTTCTTCTCCATATCTGTGCTGTGGCTGGTAGGGTTTTAGTTACCATATCCAAGAGGTCATCTTCTTCAAGGGTGACTTGAAGCCTTGATTTCCAGTAGTTGAAGTTGGTTGCTCCATCAAGCCTATCTTCTACTAGTGCTCTGTTCTTCATTTGATTGGTTTCTTCAAATTCTCGCCAACTAGATTTTGAAAACCTAATGATTAGGTTGAATTAGCAACCCTGGATTATATTGGACTTATGACTGCCAACAATCAGTTTGATAGTGTCACAGAGATGCTTGCTGACTCAGGAGAACGTTTCTTCAGAAATCTAGAATTAATATTCTGTAGGAAATTTCGGCACCCTAGAAACCCTAGGGCCAAAAATAAAAATTTCTTGGAATTTCGTTTTGAGAGCTTCTGGAGATGCACTGCAAGAGGCCGTACACTTCTATGCCAGAAGTAGCCCCATCGTCCAAGTATTAAGGGCTGAATCACCACTAAAGGGAAGGCCGTACATAATTTTCTGGAAACCCTAGAAGGGCCGTACGATTCTGTAAAAGGTGAGCTGAGACTTGGTGGATGCTTGTGCAATGGGTTCTTTCAAGACCTATGCTTTGATACCATGTTGATTTTTCAATAGGCTAGGTTAAGCATGAAGTTCATTCCATTTTTAGCATTTAACCATAACCATAAATGTTGCAACAACCAAGATCACAAGAAGAAGCACCATGCACAAGAACACAACAAGTATCCTGGGAAACCCTTCTCAACAAGGGAAGAAAACCCAGTCAAATCCTTTGCTATATTATTCAAGAGAAAGACCTTCACCACCAAGATAAACCCTAGCACACAAGAGGGTGCTCAAACCCTAGAACTCTAGTGCCCAAGAGAGGTGCACACTTTTCCCAAAGAAGTGTACTTGCTGAAATTTCCAAACTCACATGAAAGATATATTTCCTCAATGGGGAATTTACTTTTACTTATACTAACCTGAACCTGTCAACATAAGTGTCTATTGGCACAACAGGGCCAACCTCACTAGCTTATGATATAATTAATATTAACCAAATTAATTATCTTTTACATTAATTAACAATCACATTAAGGTGGGGCCGAACTGTACCCTTTACATTACAATTACGGTTACAGGCAGGTCTGACTCTTTTACAATATAGCAAAGGATCTGATACACCCACTAGTGCTCATCCACTAGGGGCACATCCATAGGGATGTCCATATCTCTGGCTCACTGCATTACACAGAAGAATTAGATCTTCACATGTTCACTTGTGCTCGTCCACAGGCACGTCCACTCTACAAATCTTCATTCCCATTGCCTCACACAAGAGAATCATCTGGAGTTTCTCGTCAACTCTGCTGCTCAGGGGAGGCTAACACATCATCTTCATTTCTATTCTCATGACGATGCACCCAACACTTTGGGGTTTCACACGTTCACCTTGTGCTCAACCACAAGCACGTCTAACTCAACAGATCGCCTTTCCCACTGGATAATCATCTGGAGTTCTTCTCAACTCTCTGAATGGAGGAGGTCATCTCTATGTTTTAGCTTTGTTTGAGGTAGGAACCACATACCCTTCTTAGGGGCTTTCTCTCAGGTTTGTAAGCCGGAGAAAGACTCACATTGCTGCAATGATCCACATCTCATAGGTTTGTAAGTTGGAGAATGTCTCACATAGCTGCAATCATCAACAAAAAGGGCCTAACATCACCCTAAAAGGGCATGACGTCACCTTAGCAGCTTGATTTAGGGTTTATTTGTGACATTTAATGTAAAAACTGGATATTATTTGTAACTGGCCATGTCGGCCTTTTTGACCTAATTTTGGTCTTTAGTATTGTATAAATAAGGGGAAATTACCTCTTATTTTTCATCATCTTTCACTCTCATTTGTGAGGACTGAAATTTTCGCCCTCCTTAGGGTTTCTTGGCTGAAATTTTAGGCGCACTTGTTGAAGGAGGCTAAATTTGGTGTATTTTGGCAAGCTTCTTGGTGGATGTGGTCAACTAGAGATTTTCTTGATTATTCTTGATGTATATAAGTGAATTTTCTACAATTCTTCTTAATTGAATGGTTATGGTTTTAATTTATCTTGCATTTACATTCAAGATTATGAAATTGCTTGATTAAACCCTAGGAAGACTAGCACATGTTATTGTCCTAGCTTCAAAAGCTTTCACCTACTAGATCTTGTCAAAAGGCCATTTTTCTTGAAGCATGAGCTAAGGCCTTACCATTGCAACACCTTAGTATCCATTACTTCATCTTAGCCGATTTTTCTTCATCATTGAGTTAAAGAGGGAGGAAATTTACTAAGGCCTAGGGTTACCTACACCTTAGTAGCTAGTTTCCCCTAGGGTTTGATAATTGGAGCCTTGGGTTATCAACACTCCAATCTATCATTCTCTCTTGTCTCTAACTCTCTATTATCATTCTTCTTCAACATTTGCTGCTGCATTATTGACTCCATTAGCCCTAAAAGCACTAGTCTATATCCTCTCTTGAGTAAGATCAACACAACCTTCAAAACCTACTCTTTGAGCAACCTACTAACACTTTCTAACCCTAGAATAACCTAACCTACTAACAATATTGTTGTTGTTACTAAAGTAAGCTACAACCATTAAATGCAACATTAAAATCTCATTAAAGCAATTGTAAAGGCTGAATTATACTTTGTCTTATGTGCTTCTGTCAAATGCTAATGTTATGACTTCAATGGTTAATGGTTTTTAGTTATTTTGAAGCTAGTTTCAAGACATTTTATGTGAAGTATTGCTCTATAAACATTGCTGTGATAAGATTTCTGTTTACTTCACCATATTCAGCAGATTGCTTTTATTAAGAAAGTCCATGGTTTTATGAAGTGCTAACCAACAAGTGCACTTGGAAATATATAGTTTTCTTATTGCTTTGTTCCGGGCAGGTACACTTCTGACATATCATCTCTTCATTGGTTATTAAAACCGGACTTTCTGATCAGTGGTGACTTGTGAGAGAGGACCTTTACCAGCTACTTTGACTTTGCCTTCTCAAAACCCCAGGGCACCGGGGACGTCTCCCCTGGGCCTACCACCCTAAATAGAAAGGGACATCCTATTGAAGTGACAGTGATAGGATAGTCTCCCGTTATGCCAATTTACTTTCCATTTACCTCGTCTTCTATCAAAGTACAAATTGTGCGATAACAATACCCTTGTTGATGTATTATTTCCTAAGTTTGAGTTAGAGAAGGGGGGTACTACATGTGTTTTCGTTGGTGATCTAGCCATTTTCTAAGGCTAAATGATGTATTTTTTAAGTATTAATCCCTTGGTGGTGGTGCGGCCTAGGTTGAGCTTATGTTTTGTTATTTTGTTGTTATCATGGTGGGGGCTTTGCTAGGAGGTATAACTTTTATTTACACGGTGCAACACTTTGATGGATGGTACTCCCTCATTGGCACACATGTTTATGGTGATTTAATCATCCAATGATTATTTGGAGGTGGACAATGGTTTTATTAGAGCATTGGCCTTTGTGCACACATGTTGACATTGATTTTACCATTCAATGGTTAATTTAATCAAAATTATCTAGGTGAAGGTTAATTACTTGGGCACCCTACCTCATTGGCTTGTTTTCACACATGGAGTGGTCTATTTGGAGGCTTAAGCCTTTATGTGGAGTGCTCCCCTCTTTGGCACAGATTTCCAAGCATGCATACATTATTTTATTATTTTGGAGAGGATGGCACACTTTTCTAGGGTGCACCTCCTTGGGTTGGTTGAACATTGTTATGATTTGGCATATGGAGGAATATTTTGTTTGTTTATTTATGAATGTAACTACATTTGCACACTTCTATAGGTTGCCTTCCTCTTGTGCACATGGTTTTGGCACATGTATTGATGAGATTAACCAACATTGCCACAACTTCCTAGGGCACACTTCATATGAAGGATATTTTATATTTGTTGATGGGTTGAGGTGGCTCCATTGCACACGCTTCTAGGTTGCAGCTCTCCTAGGTGCTTTTTCATCATTATTGCATGGATATTTCAGCTACACTTGGCATTATTTCAGCTACAATGGAGAGTGCCCTCATTTCTTTAATTTGGCATTTATATTATTTTATTTGGAGGTTGTTATGGAAGAGCTTTCTTGAGGGGCGTGTTGCACTTGGAGGGCCACACATGTGGCCGTTGCATGCATTTACTTGGTCCTATTTCCATATTTGGAGGGTTTTACTTGGAGGGTGCACACGTGGAGACATTCCACTTGCTATTTTGGGAGGTTGACCACTTCTTTCCTTGTGGAGCGCTCCATCTAGTTGGCACTTTGCACATTTATCCATGGAGCTGGTTACCTTGTAGATTCACACGTGTGGATTGGTTGCATGCATCTCGTGGACCACTTGCTATTTCGGGATGGAGGTTATGGAGCATTCTCCTAGGAAGATTATTTTATTGTTTTCTCACTCATGCATCTTGGAGAACACACTTAGTGAGCTATTCTAGCCTCTAGGTGGACCTTGGGGCACATCCTCCCATGTCAAGGGTTATTTTAGGTGTATTGTTGATCTAGCACCATGGAGGGTGCATTGTATGTGGACCATTTGGCATCTTACTTGGTCAATATGCCTATTTTAGGTGGTGTGCCCTCTCTCTTGGAGATGTGTATTGTATTTTCCTTTCTATTCTTAGATGGGGCAACGTCTTTTGGAGAGTATGGAGTGTTAGAATATAGAAGATTGTGCTCGTTTTACCATTGACAATATCACTATTGTCACCCAACCATAGGCCGAAGCCACCCTCTGAGCACCTTGACCTTGACAGAGAAGAGAATCCTGGTAGCAATCCAATAGCCAAGAGAGGCTAATGAACCAAGCAAGAATAGAAACCAAGCTGATCAGATAGTCCCACCCAGAAGCTGGCGCAACAGTTTCCCCAGAGACTTGCGCACAAAACTGCTACTGCATTGTGCATAATTGGTTCTCTCTACAATTGCTGAGATGTGAATAATGAGAACTGGCGCCCTGTATTTATAGTAATCTGGCAGACTCACTGGGGCCGACTTCTCCTTTTGGGTACTAATTAATTCATATTAATTATATTCTACAGTCGACATCTTGTCTAGGGTTTCCTTTATTTCTTTGCTTCCTCCTGGAATATTCTAATGTTGTCATAGGTCATAATAGAGGTTCATACCTCCCGAAGCTACCATAATATCAACACTCCCTCCTAGCTAGGGAGGTATGGTCTTGAGCACAAACAGAGCATTCAACTGGTAGCATCATGAGCACCGTCATTATTATCCAACTAGATAATCTCCTATGACAACTGGTACAACATCAATTGATAGAACACACCTGTGTTTATCTATGGTAGTACGCAGCTACTCAAACCATGACACATAGTCACAGACAGTGGAACAAATCCACCACAGTAGTATATCTCTACTGTCTGGAGACAGACAGTCTCCATAACAATCATCTAATGCCAATTTGCACAGAAAAATATTGTTTAAAATAAACTGAATCATCTGGGCCAATCTTTCACTCACATCTGTGAGGTCTGAAAGAATATTTGCCCTCAGTATAGAACATCAACAATGGGCTATCTGCCATATTCTTCTCAAACAAGGAAGAATGATTGTTTCTGATTTCTGAGCCTGGACCATTCCTCACCCTGGGCCATTCCTCCTACACTAATCAAAGTGCACCCTAGAGAAAATGTATAACCCTAAGGAATGTTTGTCCCTGATTGCTGAGCCTGGACCATTCCCCACCCTGGGCCATTCCTCCTACACTAATCAAAGTGCACCCTGGAGAGAATGTATAAACCCTAAGGAATGACTGTCCGGACCATTTCCTCTGTTAACCACAAGAGGAAAAGACTGTCCTGCATCAACCTCCAAAACGGACCATTCCTCATGTTAACCACAATGAGAAATCGCTGTCCGACGAGGCGGGCCAGTCTTCTTGAGTAACCCTCAAGAAGAGAGACTGCCCTAGACCACTCCCCATGTTAACCACAATGGGAAGTCGCTGTCTATGATACATCAACAATCTGGACCATTTCCCATGTTAACCATAATGGGAAATCACTGTCCGTCAGAAATCTCAATCCATTTTTTGAACAGGAAAGAATTTGTCCAATCTGGACTATTTTTCAATCACAAAGATAAATGTTTCAATAATATTTTCAATAATATTTTAGTGCTCCCTCCTAACCTGGAGAGTCTTCCCTTTCAGCTAAGGGAGTTATTTCCACAATCCCCATCTTTTCTCGGAAATATGCAAATTTTATTCTGGATAGAGATTTTGTCAGAATGTCTGTTGTCTGTTCGTCAGTGGGGATATACTCGAGCTTTACCTCTCCTTCCTGGACTTTATCTCGAATAAAGTAGTATTTGATCTCAATGTGTTTCGATCTTTCATGAAACACATGATGTTCTGATAATCTTATACAACTCTGATTATCACAATATATTATGGTCGATTTTGGAATTTGATCAAATAAGTCGAAGATTATCTTTCTTAACCATATTGCTTTAGTGCATGCTTCACATGCTGCGATATACTCTGCTTCTGCTGTGCTGAGTGCAACAGACTTCTGTTTCCTGCAGCCCCAAGATCATAGCGGAGCCCAAGCTGAAACACATACCTGAAGTACTCTTTCTGTCTTCTGTACTTCCTGCCCAATCTGAGTTTGTGAATCCATGAAGCTGTATATCACTGGATGCGGTATATCTCAAGCCATAGTTTATTGTTCCACGAATATATCTTAATACATGCTTTGCAATTATCCAATGCTCATGTCTTGGTTCCACCTAGAACTGGCTTAGTGTATTCGCAGCAAAGCAAATGTCTGGTCGAGTATTTACCAAATACATCAATGACCCAATTAGTTGTCGATATAGAGATGGATCTACTAGATCAGAATCTGGAACTTTCACTTTTCTTATATCCGCATTCATAGGAGTGTCCATGGGCTTACAGTCCATCATTCCAAATTTATGAAGGATCTTTATTGCATACTTTCCTTGTCCAATGAATACTTCACCATGCTTCTGCCATACTTCTAGTCCCAAGTAATAATGCATGAGACCTAGATCTTTCATATCAAATTCAGAAGCTAATTCCTTCTTGCACTAGATAATGAGAGACTCTTCATCTGTTATGAATAGATCGCCAACATATAATAGTAGAATCACAGGGGCATTATCCACGACTTTGTAGTAAAGGTTTGGATCTGCATGACTCTTGGAGAAACCAAGTCTCGTTAGATAACTGTCCATTCTGGCATACCAAGCCCTTGGAGCTTGCTTGAGTCCATATAGAGCTTTCTTCAATTTGCAAACGTGAGTGTCTCTAGAATGTACTTCGAATCCTTGAGGTTGTTCAATATACACTTCTTCTTCAATAACTCCATTGAGGAAAGCTGTCTTTACATCCATCTGATGTAGGTTCCATCCCATGGAAGCGACAAGAGATATGATAGCTCTGATGGAGGTATACCTAGCCACCAGAGCAAAGGTTTTGTCATAATCTTCTCCCTCCTTTTGGGAGAATCCTCTGGCCATGAATCTTGCCTTGTATTTATCCACGCTTCCGTCTGCTGCATGTTTGATCTTGTATAACCATTTTGAGGTTACCACCGATTTTTCTTTACGTCCAGGTACAATTTCCCATACCTCATTTTTCATAATGGATTGATGTTCTTCCGTCATAGCTTCTTTCCATTGTCCCTTTTGAACTGCTTCTTCAAATGTGGTAGGTTCTTCATCTAGAAGCTTCATCATGTATGCTGCATAACTTGAGAATCTTTTCGGTCTTTTACTTTTCCTGAATGTTCCTTCTGGAACCTTGAGTCTTTCTGCGTCTTGTAATGTAGCTTCAAGCCAAGCTGGTCATTTCTTGATCTTTGGTACGATATCTGAATCAATGTTTTCACATGGCTCCATAGGATGATCAGGTTGATCCTTTTCGTCATTTTTCATTTTCTGTGTTTTCTTCATTAGGTTCTTCAAGCTCTTCTTCTTCTATAATTTCTTCGATGGATTTCTTGAAGGCCATCTTTTCATTGAACGTTACGTCTCTGCTAACTTCGATCTTGTGTTGTTCTGGAATATATATTCTATAGGCCTTGGATGAATCACTATATCCCACGAATATCCCCTTCTTTCCTGAAGGTTCTAGTTTATTCCTTTTGTCCTTGGGAATATGAGAGTAAACTGGACATCCAAATATTCTTAGGTTTTCCACATTAGGTTTCTTACCCGAGAAGGCTTCTTCTGGTGTCATGGACTCATGTCCTTCAATATACGATGAGGGCTTCTGTTTTGTACATATATTGCCGTCATTGTTGCTTCTCCCCATAGGAACATGGATAGACCTTGGTCATTCAATAAGGCTTTTACGGTTTCTTCGATAGATCTGTTCTTTCTTTTTGCTACACCATTTTGTTGAGAATTATGAGGAACAATCAACTCCCTCCTAACACCTGTCGATTTGCAGAATGCAACGAATTCCTTTGAGGTGTATTCTCCTCCATTATCTGTTCTTAAGGTCTTGATCTTCTTGTTCATGAGGTTTTCTATCTCTGCTTTGAACTCTTGAAACTTGCTGAATACTTCGTCTTTTGTCTTCAGTAGGTATATCCAAGTCTTTCTTGAGTAGTCATCTATGAAGATTACGTAGTAAGAAGATCCTCCTAGAGACTTGACTGGCATCGGACCGCAAACATCTGAGTGTATTAGATCTAGAATCTCCTTAGATCTGTTGTTGCTGCTTGGGAATGATTTCTTGATATTCTTCCCAAGAGCACATCCTTTGTAGATTCCTTCATGTGTAGATTGCAACTCTGGTATTCCTTCGACCATTCTTTTGAGAAAAGGTAATGCTTCATAGTTAATGTGAGCATACCTTCTATGCCAAAGCTCATTAGGTTTGACCTTGTCATGTACGAGAGCTTCTTCATTTTGTTCTAGTAGTCTATACAGATTTCCTTCACGACTTCCAATAACCCTAGCATTCTCTATGCTGGAGTTCTTATGCCATGATAACACTTTTCCATCAATGAAAGTTATTCTGTTTCCCTTGTCTTCTAGGCATGATATCGATACAAGATTCTTTTCTAAACCAGGTACATATAAAACATTACTAAAGTGAACATAGTTACCTGATTTCAACTTGACGGAGGCTTGTCCAAATCCTTCGATGGGGTAAGTGCTTTTGTCTCCAAGCTCTACATTGTACGATGTCTTCTTCTCATTAAGATTTGAGAGTCTGGCTTGATCTCCCGTCATGTGCCTAGAAGCACCACTATTGATTATCCACATGTCATCTTCAATCGTTCCGGTGAGTGCTGAGTAGTGTAGAAGACTGATCATTTTACTCATGTCTTCGGTTGACTGGTAACTGGTCATGCCTTGATCCAAAACTTCAACTTCATCATTTCTATCTTCTGAGAGAGCCAAAAGGTGCGCTGAAATAGGGTGCATCTGAATATCTTCTCCTTGAGCGAGATGCTCCATCACAAGGTGCCGAATCTGAGATTAGGGTTTCTGCAACTACTCTTGCTAGTAACCCTAGCAGCAGTGTCTTGGAAGCTGCTCCTACTAGTAACCCTAGCGGCAGTTCCCAGCGAGCTCAATATCCTAGCAGCTATGCTTCCTTCCAGCGTTTAGGCTGAATGAAGGAGGTGTGGGCCCATAACCTGTTAGAATATAGAAGATTGTGCTCGTTTTACCATTGACAATATCACTATTGTTACCCAACCATAGGCCGAAGCCACCCTCCAAGCACCTTGACCTTGACAGAGAAGAGAATCCTGGAAGCAATCCAATAACCAAAAGAGGCTAATGCACCAAGCAAGAATAGAAACCAAGCTGATCAGATAGTCCCACCCAGAAGCTGGCGCAACACTTTCCTCAGAGACTTGCGCACAAAATTGCTACTACACTGCGCATCACTGGTTCTCTCTGCAACTGCTAATATGTGAATAATGAGAACTGGCGCCCTGTATTTATAGTAATCTGGTAGACTCACTGGGGCCGACTTCTCCTTCTGGGTACTAATTAATTCATATTAATTATATTTCTGCAGCCGACATCTTGTCTAGGGTTTCCTTTACTTCTTTGCTTCCTCCTGGAATATTCTAATCTCGTCATAGGTCATAATAGAGGTTCATACCTCCTGAAGCTACCATAATATCAACATGGAGGCCACATATCCATTTCATACGGTCAACCATTGATTGAGGGTGAATCTAACTACTCCATTATTATATTATTTGTTTGACTTGTCATGGAGTTAGTTGGAGAATACTATATTTTATTATAAGAGAGAAGAAACTTCCTCTATGATGAGGAGTTTTCTCTCCATTTACAAGGACTGGGAATTTGGGGATTGAGGAGCTCCCCGCTTGGGCTACATTGTACATCATATTGGCAAGCTTAATGGTAGAATGGAGGTATTGATTTTACTTATGTGAGGCTTTATGATTGCAATATTTTCATATTTTGTTTATTGTTTTAGGAAATCCTTGTAGTATGTCATGAAGGCCTTGTAATGAATTATTTGGCATTTGGATGGTGTAATATGAGGACATAATACCTATTATTTGCATTGTTGTTGTGTTAAGCTTGCATCTAACAAACTAAGTTGTCGCTTGAGGTAATATAACATCACCTTCATAACTTTGTTTTAGAATAGCACCCATAGCTCTCCAAGGTTAATTTTCTGCATTAATTTTCAGCAAGCTAAGGCTGATATCTGACCATGCCTCTTTGATTCCATTCTGCCCAAGATTTGGTAAGCACTAGTCTTGGGGTTACCACCACCTTTTTGTTCTCACACCATTCCTTTTCCCACCTATACTACAACCACTTGTTTTGTTAAGCCTTACTCTTCAAGCATCACCTAAAGCCTCCACTCCATAGCCTTAGCAATCCTACTTAGGGATACCTCCCTTGCGTTGGAGAAGAGCCAACCTAAAGAAAGAGGAATAGCTACTTAGGTGACAATGGTAGCCTTCTTGAGTTACACAAAGCTAGTACTTTGGTGCTTGGGATAGGGCTTCTAATGGAGTATCTGTCATTTGGATGGTGTAATGTGAGGACATAATACCTGCTATTTCCATTGTTGTTGTGTTAAGCTTGCATCTAAGAAACTAAGTTGTCGCTTGAAGTAATATAACATCACCTTCATAACTTTGTTTTAGAGTAGCACCTGTAGCTCTCCAAGGTTAATTCTCTGCATTAATTTTCAGCAAGCTAAGGCTGATTTGTGACATGTATAGCAGCCCTTGTTTTCCTTACATATTCACACATTTTCCATCCATGCTTCTTTGACTCCATTTTGCCCAAGAATTGGTAGGCACTAGTCTTGGGGTTTCCCTCACCTTTTTGTTCTCACACAATTCATTTTTCCACCTATACTACAACCACTTGTCTTGTTAAGGTTTACTATTCAAGCATCACCTAGAGCCTCCACTCCATAGCCATTGCAATCCTACTTAGGGATACCCCCCTTGTGTTGAAGAAGACCCAACCTAAAGAGAGAGTAAGAGCTATTGAGGTGACAGTGGGTAGCCTTCCTGAGTTACACAAAGTTAGTACTTTGGTGCTTGGGACTTTACACTTTATGGTTGCTAGATTTTGTTGTAACAATTTACAAGCCAGCTATTTAGGCATTGTAAGGAGAAAAGATATGAGCCAAGATGGAGAAAGGTGAAAACTCGAACAATTCTTCTAACAGTAGAAAGATGAGGAGCAGAACGTGCTCAAGATTGAAAACTATGGGCACTTAAAACTCAGATTACTCAGCTATGAGAATACATATGAAGTTATGGCTCTTCAATAGAGAGACACCCATTACATGCAGAGACCTGTTACATGTGTATTGCCACCTCGGAAACCTATTACTACGAGACAGACTAGAAGTTAAATTTCTCTAAAGACAACTCACTTAAGCCTAAAGTACAAATTACTATAGTGCAATATCTATAAAAAGTTCAAACATGATGAGCACAAATAATTACACTCCAAAATCCTAACTCTGAAGTGCTCGTCAAGGATGCTTGTTATCTATTTTAAGATAGTGTCATCCCCTTCACAAGAGTCAAAACTGACGACAGGAATCTCAGTATAGTGAAACAGATAGTGGTAACAGGTCAGTGTAGTACGCACAAAGTATAGTTATGTGCTGGAACAATAATGTACATAGAGGAGGATTGCTAATGCTGCATTCTTTTTGCAAAGCACTTTGCTCATCTAATATCAGAGACTTACCATGGGTGCTGATTATTACCAACCTTAGCAGTCTTGATTTTCATCTCTTATCCCAAGTTCAATTGCAAGGCATATTCCTATTGCACTGCCAAATTCCAAGGGATTTGAAAGAGAAATGAGCAAAACTTTTAATTAGTCTTCACAGTCCATGGGCTCATCATTCTTGTACTCTGCAAGGGAAGACCCCTTTAGATATTCCTAATAACACTTTCCCCTTTGAACCCTTGGCTTGCTTGTCTCTTAGCCTAGAAAAGAGAGCAGCTTGCATTGCCGTTTCAAAATGCATCAAATTCAACCCCCTCTTCCCCACAGAAAATAACACAAAGAGGCCAAGTCAATAATAAATTATAAATGTCAATGTTCAATGGTGGTTTGGATTTTAAGGGCAGACCCCTTTAGGTATTCCTAATAACACTTGCCCCTTTGAATCCTTGGCTTGCTTGTCTCTTAGCCTAGAAAAAATAGCAGCTTGCAATGCCATTTCAAAATGCATCAAATTCAACCTCCTCTTACCCACAGAAAAGAACACACAGAAAGGCCAGGTCAATAATAAATTATAAATATCAATGTTCAATAGTGGTTTCGAATTTAAGAGCCTTTTCTTTATAATTATTTCCCCAAGGTCCCATGCTGTTTCATTTCATGGGTGGTAATTAATCAATTGACCAATCCTGTGGATTGCTGCTTTTGCAGAGAGATACTAAATGTCCACTTCTGGTTGTATGTAGCATTTTGTATCACCAGGTACAATGAATGTCTTATGTAATACTCCCTCTCTCATACCCATACACATTTAATGGTTTTTTAATGCAATGGGTTGTAAAGAGTCATGGACCACACATGGCATCATGGCTGTAAAAATGCTCACTCATGTCATGTGTGCATTGGGAAATGTGGCAGGAACAAGGAAAGTAAGGAAAGCTCATGATAAAACACATAAAAAACCAACAGAACAGACAACTGACCACACCAAATATTGAACCAATAGCACCTTGAATTGCACTAAGATAAATGACATGCAACCAAACAAAATCCAAATAATCACCCTGATACTAAGTACAATCTATAAGACTGTTGGTTGAGAAAAAAAAATGAAAAGGAAGAAAGGAAATGAATTCCATAGCACAACATGATGGCATGGATGAAAAATAAACCGTCACTTGTCCACAGAGAAATTCAGCAGGAAACAGAGAGACACCACAAGGTGCACACAGAAAATTAGCTGAATAGGCAACTGACCATAGTAGATGCAAGTGAACTTATTGCTTTCCTATCATCTTAAAAGCCATACACTGGTAGCAGAACAAAGAGGACTTTCAAAATCTGTTATTTGGAAAGACAGTGCTGTGAAAGATAGAGAAAGAGGGCACAAGGAACAAAAGGGAAAGGATAAAGGGATCTGAAAACGTGGATTGAACTATTTCAGAACTTTGCTCACCTTCTTCGAATTAACATGAGGACCCATCTTCACATTGTTGCTTGTAAATTTCAAAAGAGGCAGAAGAGCAAATGGAAGCTCAAAAGAAAGAATCATCTGAAACATTCAAAATAGGTTCTGTTTAATAAACGCACAAGTTGACCAAGATCTTTAGATGAAACAGAAAAAAGTAGAATGAGATTGAATACACCTACCGAAGACATGACAATGAGCTTTCCTGCACCCCTGGAACCCCCGATAAGAGCAGCAATCAAGCTAGGAATTATTGCAATGCACCTTGTAAGCATATTCCTAACCCATGGTGTAAAACGTAATTGTAAAAAGCCCTGTAATAAATAAGAAATAAATATAAGTCATAGTTTCACAAGTATAAGAAAATATTACTTCTAACAGCAACAGAGAGTCTAAAGAAAGATCATTTGGCAAAAAAGTAAAAACCCACTGCCAAAATCCATACAATCTGTATGAAGAAATCCACATTAGAGCTACCTGAACAGTAAGAAATTGAAGCTTGTATAAGTATTAAGTGTCCATACCAAAAAGACGTAAATTTAACAAGTTCGATCAATGTAACAGGCCTATTACTGAAATCTAACCTCTACTGCCTACCCTAAATAAAAAGTTACATAGACGAATATATAAGATTTAAGTGGGTATATTTTATTGTTGCCCTCATAGCTTTCTTGGTTATACAGGAACAACCTTAGCCATTTCTAATGATTATGATGATTGGATTGTTGTTAGGGTTTGTTGACCACCTATTCAACTAGTGGGTCAACTCCATGTACCATGAAGATATGCATCATCAGATGCTACCAAGTCAGAGATTTCCTGGTTCTACAAGGCATTTTTGGCCTTCAACATGTATTTTTGTAAATGAAATTTCCGCTCCCCTGCATGGGATAATAATGTCATGGGTCTGCATGGATCATAGTTAGGTCAGTTACCTTAGGATTTCATCATTAGAGGAGTTCCTTTCACTGAGTGTTTTTTTTCCTCAGGTTATTAATTTGGCCTAACCAGCCTTATTAATTTCCCTTGAGTTTTTCACTCCCACAAGTAATTCCTCCAAAGTGGTGAAATGCGTTCTAATGGTTTTGTCCTCTCATAGCTAGAGTTTAGAAATGATGTAAATGACCATGTAAGGCATCTCTCAAAGTTTTGCGGAATTCCGTCGAATCTAGATATGTTTTTTTTTAATTTATTAAAATTGCCTAAGGTTGGGTAATTTTAATTTTTTTTGATAAAAATGTAAAAACTAGGTCCTTGGGCTTTTGCTACGGGTATTTGTGCTCAAAAGAAATGGAATGAGACCCCCTACACCCTTGGACTGCTCAAAAGAAATGGAATGAGACCCCCTACACCCTTGGACCAAGTTTCAACTCAGTTGGACAACTTTTGCTAGGTGTTTGTCCATAGGGAGTCCAAGTTAGTCAAAACAACAATTTTAATTGCTAGTCATGACATAGTGAAAATGTCATTTTTTGTAAATATGAGCTAAATGAGTAAATTAAAGGTGGGAGATGATGAGTAAACACATTCTTAACCTACCCAAACCTTTTCCTAACCTTTACACACCCCCTAGACACTTTACCCACTTCCTTAAGTTCGCCCCCCTAGGGGATTTGCGCCCCCCCTCTTGAGAAAACCTTAGAGAAACAAATATTATGTGGTGTGGGGCCCTCTCTCCATGGGTGCACCCTTCCTAGCCCTCCAACTCACCCATTAGCTATGGCCCACTCCATCCATGTGGATCCACCTCATCAATCCATGCCAAAACCCTAAGTGGTGTGCCCCCCTCCTTGGGATTCTCTCATTTGCTTGGTATTTGACACTTGGATCCAGTGTTACCGGAAGCCCCCCCCCCCCGNCCCCCCCCCCCGCTCCGGCCTCGGAAGCTCGCTCGGAGCGAGTTCGCTCAGGAAGCTGGGTAGGAAGCGATCAAGAAGATGGGTAGGAAGCTCGCTTCCTACCTAGCTTCCTGAGCGAACCCTCAGCGCTTCCCGCGTGCTCCCCGTGAGGTCCGAGCGCTTCCACACTTAAGATGAAAAAAGACTCATTTTTTTTGTTTTTTGAGTTGAGTTAGAGTGTGGGGTGTGGTTAGGGATGGGTTAGGGGATTAGGGGAAAGTGAGGAGGGAATAAAAGATATTTTCCCCCTCTCATTTCCTCATTGTTTCTATTTGTGTTTGCTTGAGCTTGGAGGAGAGAGCAAAGGAGAGCTTGGAGGAGAGAGCAAAGAGGAGCTTGAAGGAGAGAACAAAGAGGAGCTTGGAGGAGAGAACAAAGGCAACCATCTATCTCAACTTTCAACTTGCAAGATTCAAGAGCTAAAGAGGTAAGCCTAAACCCCAACTCTCTCATTTCCTTGGGTTAAATTTGTTTATGGTTTTTTTCTCCTCTCCTACTCTTTCCCATTCCTTCTTCTCCCTCATTTTATTGCAGGTTGTTCATCTAAATCTTGAGGAAAATGATTTTCTTTTGGTTTATCATTCCATTTTTGGTTCTCATAGTCTTGTCGGGGACTAGGAGGCATCAAAGGGAAGAAGAGAATGAAGAGAGCAATGAAGGAGGGTTTCAAGATGAAGGAGGGTTTCAAGAGGATGAAGAGAGCAACGAAGGTGGGAAAGCTTCATTGACACCCTTGTGGAAATTTGTGACAAAACTTGATGTGGGGAGAGGTGGTGGAACCGCCAAATTTTTATGTCCTCATGATTGTCATGAAGGAAAACCTTATGCCAGTTCATATACCCGTGTGAGGAGGCATCTTTGTGGTGTAATGGAGAGTGTTGACAATAAGGGGTCCCTTGGGATTAATGTTTGCCCTAACATATCCAAAGAACAGAGACAAATATACATAAAGATAGAGGAAGCTGCACAAAGAAAGCATGGTAAAAAACAAAAGTTTCAATCTGATGATGTCTCATATAGATTTGGTGGCACATCTCCATCTCCTCATGGTTCTACAACCCCTACATCTAGAAGAACAATAGGAGATTTCTTTGATACTGGAGGTAGGGATGAGGTGGATGCAAAAGTGGCATGGTTTCTCTATGCTTGTGGTGTCCCATTCAATGTGCTTCGCTCCCCCTATTGGCATGACATGGTGAGGGCCATCAACAAAAAAGCCCCCCAAGGATACAAGAGCCCTAGCTATGAGAAAGCTAGAATTGTGTTACTTGACAGGGAAAAAGCAAAAATTCAAGCTGGTCTTTCATGGTTTACAAATGAATGGTCTGACGTTGGGGTATCCATTGTATCAGATGGTTGGACAAGTGTTAGAAACCAACATTTGATCAATGTTATTGGTGTTTCTGCTAGTGGTGCAGTGTTTCTCGCAGCACATGACTCATCTTCAATAAGTGCAACTTCTCAAAACATTTCAGAGCTCTTGTTGAAAACAATTGATGAAGTTGGCCCTTTTAATGTGATTCAAGTAATCACTGATAATGCAACAAATTGTAAGGGAGCAGGTAAAATCATTGAGCGAATGCATCCACACATCTTTTGGTCTGGGTGTTTGGTGCACACCTTGAACCTTTTGATGCATGATATTGTCAAACATAAAGAATGTGGATGGATTAATCATCAATATATCACCGGGCATACAAGGGTCAATTACTTCTATAGCACTTACTCCAAGTTGCAGATACTTAAGATTGCACCAATTAGATTTGCTAGCTATTACCTCACTTTTAGGTGCCTATTGAAGGTGAGCCAAGCTTTGGCTGGTATGGTGATGAGTGATGAATGGGATGATTTGAGCAGTGATAAAGAAGGTGCATTAGCAGTCAAGAACACAGTGCTTGACAGTCAGTTTTGGACACAGGTTCGGTATGTTTTGCAATTCACCAAGCCAATTTATAACATGATCAAGTTTTCAGATTCAGATCGACCAATCATTGGGGAGGTGTATGAGCAAATGGATAACATGCTAGGGCTGATTAAAGACATTGTTGAGCCTAAAGATGTCGATATGTATAACCTTATTCGTGTAAAAGTGGAAAAACGGTGGGAAATGCTAAATATTCCACTACATGCCTTAGCATACGTGCTAACACCGAAATACTATCACGTATCATGGCTTTCAACACCAGCACCTGGTGGCGGGACCAAGAAAAAACCACACCAAGATCCAGAGGTTCAAGCAGGTAGAAATTTTTTCTAACAATTTCTTTATAATAATTTCTACTTATGCTTTATGTTCATTTCAACTTTCTACTTATGGTTTATATTCATAAATTATAATTCATTTCTATTTATGATAAATTATAATTGTTGCAGGTTATATGAAAGCATTAGACACATTGGTCCCGGATGAGGAGTGTGACAAGATACGACAACAATTGAGCCAGTACATGCTTGGCCAAGGTGCCTTTGGGACCAACCATGCATTAAGAGATCGAGGGAATTTGAGTTCTCTTGCGTGGTGGAATGTTTATGGCGGTGGCACTCCACAACTCCAACGTTTGGCAACACAGGTGCTTTCACAGGTGGTGAACACTTCTTCTGCAGAGAGGTGTTGGAGCACCTACAGTTTCATCCACAACGTCAAAAGAAACAGGTTGAATGCAGGCCGAGCAGAGAGCTTGGTTTATGTTCATTACAACTTGCGATTGTTGTCCCATTACTGTGAGGAGGCAAAGGAGGATACAAACTTGAAGCATTGGGACAACCATCCCGAGGAGGATAATTTGGAGGATGGGGTAATGCTTTTAGAGCAATTGGAGAATGCTCTTTTTGATGATGATGATCATGCTGAGATGCCACCCCCACCTATTACCCAATCCTTGGTCCCCCTGTTCAGGACTCTAGCAGCAGGGGCTTCATCTTCATCTACTGCACAGTTTCGTCCTTCTCAGGCTCCTCCACTACCACCACGTGGAGGCACACGCGGCAATCGTGTTGGTGGAAAGAGGATGGGATAGTTGTTTGATGTTTCTCTCTTTTCATTACTTTACATGTCAGTCTATAGATGATAGATTCATAGCATTTAGCAACTAGACTCTAGAGTCTAGTTTTGGACCTTGAGATCTTCCTAATTCAGTGCAGATGGCCTATTTTGTAATCATAACTATTTGGTCATGACTCATGTTATTGTTGACAGTTGCTAGATGACTATTTCATTCCATAACTTAATGGTCTACTTTCTATTATATGGCTTAAAAATTTGTATGTTGGTTTGTAAGTTTGTAATTGCTAGATTCTAGATGGTTGATGCTCGAATGATTAATCATTGATGTACTACTACTTACTACTATGGATGCCATTTTAGTGTTACAATGTACAAATATGCATGTTTTCATACATTCTGCAACTAATTTGTCGTTCTCCATGTTTTTTTTAATATAAACGCAATATATATAAAAATTTATATATATATATATATATATATATAATAGACGCTTCTAGGACGCTTCGCTTCCGAGGATTTTTTGAAAATGACGCTCCCGCCGCTTCGCTTTCTAAAAACGCTCCCGCTTCGCTTCGCGCTCTGGCAACATTGACATAAATAAAAGGCATCTAGAAACCCCCAGAGTATTAGATATGTGAGACAAAACACTAGATCAACAGTAGATACCTGTATCAGCTGGATCTGGGATATTTCAGTGGTATCAAAGCTTTAGTCCTGCCAGCCTGTGACTAAAGACGATGAGTGCAACAGAAGACCCAGATGGTCGTGAGCACGTAGGTGATGAATATGTCACTTACAAGAGGCGCAAGGAAAGAAGCCCTAGGCTTGACTTTCCTCCTTTCCCTCCTAGCTAAGAGGAAGAGAAAGAGGCGCACAAAAAAACAGATAGAAGGGCAGAGCGTGAGGCGGAGCGCGAGGCTGAGAGGATGCTAAGAGACAGATATGAGTGACTAGAGGGCAGTCGTAAGGCCCCCATGGATCCAAAGGCAACCTTCATGTAGGTTATCAACGATATGTTAGCTAGTCAACGGACCATGACTCAGTCCTTGGCACAGATGGCTGATAGATTGGCTATAGTGGGCACCTTGGGCACACAAGCCCCACATGCAACACATGGGAACTGAGGGGCAAACAGTAGACCCCAGTCACCTACTCGCACATACACCTCTGCGAGTAGGATTCCCAGACCTTTGTTTCCCAGTTTCCAGAGGGCACCCCCGGTAGCAGCACAGTTGCCGATAGCACAGAGGCCGCCCAATCATGCAAAGGACATTGCAAAGTATCGAAGGGAGTGTTGACCGCCCATTTAGCATCAGTGGTCAACTCATGTGCCATGAAGAGATGCATCATCAGATGCTCATGTTGTCGAAGACTTTGGTTCTACAGGCTGTGTTTGGCTCAACACTTATTTTTGTACATGGAATTTCCGCACCCCTGCGTGGGTTAATAATGTAATAGGTCTGCATGAGTCATGTCTAGCTCAGTTACCTTGGCATCGGTTCACTGGGAGAGTTCCTTTCATAGAGGGTTTTTTATCCTCAGGTTATCATTGGGCCTTCCGGCCTTAATGATTTCCCTTGAGTTTTTCCCTCACACTTTACATATGTCCTCCAAAGTGGTGAACGATGTTGCAATGGGCTTATGTTTTGGTAACTATATAGGGGATTCATTGTAAATGACCATGCAAGACATCATAGAAAGTTTCGCGGAATTCCGTCGAGTCTAGGTTAGTTTTTTTTAATTAATTAATTTTTAATTAAATTTTCCTAAGTTTGGAGGTTTAATTATTTAATTAATTAATTAATTTTTAGCAATAATTGTAAAAACTGGATCCTTGGACTTTTGATAAGGGTATTTGTGCTCAAAAGAAATGGAATAGCACCTCCTACATCCTTGGACCAAGTTTGAGCTCGGTCGGACAACTTTAGCCATGGGTTAGTCCACCTAGAGTGTCAATCAGTCTATAACAACAATTTTAATTGCTAAAGTCTAAACATGGCAAATGTAAAAATTGTAATAATGAGTTAGATGATGTGAAATGTTGAAATGATGGTTAGAGAGAGACCCACTAAGCATAACCTTAGCCTCCCAACCCTTTTCAACCTTGTCTAACCCTTTTTCCAAACCCCACACTCAAAAGTTGCCCCCCCTTAGGGGGATTGACGTTTTTC
>CBVK0102267211.1:0-11793 GCA_900067695.1 Picea abies | reverse complement strand
AAATTGCCGAATTCTGGCAATTTTTTAATTAACTGAAAAAATTAAAAAATCCTAAGGGGGACTTAGCACATTTCCATAAGACTACGAGTATGTTTAGCATGGTAATATACATCAGACACTAAGCTTAGATCCATGCTAAGGCCTAACCATGGGCATATACTCTGGCTCTGGAGGGATTGAGTGAAAAACTCATTAATTATAAATTGTCTGGACGACAGAATATAATAAATAAGTGAAAAAACACTACAGAGTACAACTCATGCTTAAGACTAGGTGGCTAAGACCTTTTACAAGTTCATCATGCAACATCTCTTATTACAATTTTTTATGGAAACGTGAAAAAGGTTGGTCTTAAAGACTGATTGAACTTCTGAACTCTGAATTTTGAACATGAAAATGTTCAATCTTTGGCGGCTCACTGGAAATCCATCCTAGTGCAACTTGGTGGATAACAAGACCTAAAAATGAAAATCATTTATCCATCACATCAATGAATTTCAAGGAATAGCCAGATAAAGTGGTCAGTAATATGCACTAGGAAATGTTAGAAGATTCCATTAACTATAGTTACATAATCTAGGAGTTCAATGGCTAAAACCCTTGAGAACATTTGGAATGAAATTGGAGGAGGTTCTTGCTATACAAGCTAGAAGGAAAACATTACAAACTTCAAGGAAAAAGGTACCTAAACCTCAACAGTCCATGAAGTGCATACAGTCTCGTCAAATAAAAAGAATATAATAAACAAGTACAACGACACCGAGGAAAATATTCTAATGTCATTATGCATGTTTCAAAGAAAACATAACACATATGCACCTCCAAGGTGAATTTCACCTCATCAAGGAATAAACTCCAAGAATAAAAGTTTAGTGCTTCAAGGCTGAAGCAAGTAAACAGGGTATGACTTGTTATGCACTTAACATTATTCATCAACTCCAATGAATGTCTAAGAGGTGTTTCTGTAAATGCATAACTTTCCCTCTGCATGGATATATGTAAACTTTAAATACAATGCAAAGGGATTATCTTATCAACATGTGAAATTGTTTATGACGTGAACACAGATTTTCCTCTAGAGCCCTTTCAAAAGACATTAAAAAGATTTTTTCTTCATTCAGTGAATGATTACAAGCAAGCAACCGTTTAAAGTTGGATGCCCATCACAATGAGTATCAAAGTCCTCCTTTGTAATTGTGTCATAAAATATTTTAAACGTGGATTTCTTGAAATAAGAATATATGGTTTACTGATTCTATTAGAAGTTGTGTCAGATCATCTGATGATCAGAATAGCATCTGAACATTCAACAAATGGAACCCGCAATGGTATCTTAAGGGTTTGTTTTGGTAACCTCCCAAGTTTAGTCAATGAATATGCAAGCATGGATTCTAATTTCCTTTTCATGTTTCCCTGCCCTCAAATGGACAAATTTTCTACAGCAAACTCCAAATTTTGTATCCAAGCATTTCATATTTAACAATTACAAAAATATATAATGTGTCACAGCATACTTTTAGCAAGAAAGGTGCTCGGTTCAAATCAAGATTACTGCAATTCTCCTTATCTCCATCTGAAAGACTGGCACTGCTACAGACAGCTCCACTTACAGAAACAACAGCAACATTGATAGTAAAGGATAATAGAAGAGCCAAGCTACACTCAATAATATTGTATCTGCATCCATCCTACAAAGAAAACAAGAAATACGATTTGCCAGAAGTCAGAGAAGCACAATCAAGATGTGTCATGAAACTTCATGAGTTAAATACTTGATGTGACAAACTGATTTTCAGAAACTTACTAGAATAAAGTTAAAAAGAGAATAACACCATACAAACAATGCCTGTTTCTACTATTTACAAAAAAAAAAAGAATATTTGACACAAGTACCATTTGATGGGGAAACCTCAAATCATAAGCATAATTTGATCTTTGTGACAGAAAACTTAATAGAAAAGAACAAGGATAATTTAGAAATGTTCAAGGGCATATAAACAGAACCAATAGAGCCATTCAGAATTTTTGTTAAATTTTTTGAAATTTGGATGAACAAGAATGAAAGATTGCTACAATCAGGTGAGAAATTAATCAAACTTAATGGTGTATTCAAGGCGCTAGCTCCATGCTTTATGTTGTATGAAAACAAAACGTCTCTTATTCCCTTGTCCAGGATTTACGGAGAAGAATCTGTTTAAAAACTTTTTCAGAGAGAAGACTTACAATCTTTCCAGAGCTCCTTTAAATTTCTAATCATAAAGCACCTCTATGACAGTAACCATTCTGCCACATTTATTAAGAGAGAAAATCTTTATCGATCTTCCTATCATTGCTATTAAATTGCTTTCCCATTAATATTTTTAATAGTAGCTAAAAATTTAACAAGAAAAAACAGCAAACCTCATACAATTGTACATTCTCAAAACAAACACAAAAGAATAAAAGCCTATTTCATAAAAGTATTATCATGCATCATTACTGCATTAGTGATAGCCTAGAGTTACAGAATAGAAGAGAAATAAACGTGAGGTGGCCCACCTATAACCAGGCCTACATAGCATTGACCACATTGCATTCTACCTAAGCTACATACATTACTTTTACATGCTGAGCTTAGCATGGTTTTTCCTTTTTTTGAAAAATATATCTTATATTTACATAAAATTATTTACAAAAAGTAGTACAAGAAGTGGAAGGGTATATACAATGGATATCATAACCTCTTCATCAAAGCTACTAATACTGAAATAAGATCGCATCCCCTTAACCAAAAGCTGATGGCAGATCTCGTCCTTCCACAAAGAACAAAAGGTGGACAATGAGATGACCTCATGATCAAAAACAAACCTACACTTGACATACTAGAGAATAAATAACATCGGAATCCGCAAGCAATGCCATATCCCAGAGAATGTAGTACATGCTATCCCCATTTTGTGGGATAACTAAGGAGATGATGTCTCGAGGCCCTCAAGTTGCAGACATGAAGTACCGAGAGACAACTTGACCAGCAGTGTCCACTTGCACAGATGGAGACCCACCTCACCACCACACTCCAGGTTGATCATGACGGTATCCACCACATCAGCTGGCCTCTAAAAGACATCGGGCCTTGCTCCATGAGGTACAAGTTAGGTATTATGGTGAGTGTCATTTCAATATTTGAGGCAATTGAGTTTGGTACATCTATTACTGCTTTTGATTATGTGACATTTGCTTGGACATTATGCTCTTTGCCCTGTTTCACCTTGGTGGTTGATATTGCGCCCTAGTAAGTGGGCCACCCTTAGGTTTAGGTATGCTACTAGGACTCTGGGAGGTCCTTTTGATGAGTCATCGTGCTATTCCCGACCATACTTGCCACTTTCCACATTTCATCACCTCATCTCCTCACCTTTTGGGTTTTTCGGGTGTACTGACCCAAGAAGGGGTTGTCCCTCATTTCATGTGCAGAAGGGGTTGAAGGCCCAAAGACTTGTGGCTAGAAAAAGATAAAAGCTTGATTATGAACCTTCCAGATGCTCACCCAAAGAGGTCTTAAGAGCAATGAAACGCTTCTCTTAAAAAATCAAAGACCTGCAAAAGAAAACACATAAATACAAATGTCCCCACTTGTTGAAGTGTGTACACTCATGCGGTTTCCCTTTCTTTCCTTGCATATGGCACTCTGTGTACCTGTAGCTTCAAGTGGCCTTGTGATGTTGCCCCCCCAAGCTAATCAATTTCACTCTAGGGAGTGTTGACCACCTATTTCAACTAGGGGTCAACTCCATGTTCCATGAACATATGGACCTATTGGTACAACCATTTTGAAAAAAAATTCTCAACAGGGAAAATTTTGCCCCCAGCACGCTTTTCTATGTAACCGAAATTTTCGTTCCCTTGCGTGGGATAATATTGTAATATGCTAGCATGAGTCCATTTTTGTCTAGTTACCTAGGACTATCATTAAGGAAGTCCTTTCATTGAGTGTTTTTTTTTCCTTAGGTAATTAACTTTGCTTAACTGCAATTTTAATTATCCTTGAGTTTTTCACTCACAAATAATTCTCCAAAGTGGTGAAAGACGTTCTAATGATCGAGCCCAAGAGATAACTAAGGTCTAGGAATGTTGTAAATGACCATGCTAGACATTTCCTAGAGTCTTGCGGAATTCTGTTAAGTTTTGATAGGATTTTTTAAATAATTAAAATTCCTGCAAACTAGGGATTTTTAATTATTTTTGATGTAAAATGTAAAAAAGTGGTCCTTGGGGATTTTGTATAGGGGTATGAGTACTCAAATAAAATGGTTCATAAACCCCTACACCCTTGGACCAAGTCTCAGCTCATTTGGACAAGTTTTGCTAGGCCATTGTCCATGAGGAGTCCAAGTCGGTCAAAAATCAGCATGTAATTGGCTTAATTAAAATAGCCAAATTTTTTAAAAGTCACTAAAGTCATGAGAGGAGTGGGAAAAGTATCCCAAATTCATTTCCTAAGTTGGGAAAATGTTTTCCAACTTAGAAAGACCCCCTTTGCTTAGCCAACAAGCCACATTGACCATCTCCCTAGAAGAGGGGTGCCCCCCTTGCTTAATAACTCATGAAAAATTGAAAATACATCATGAGGGCCCCCAATACTTTGGTAATACCCCCCATTCATCCTAACTACAATTTTGGGTAATGGGAAAGGTGGTTTCCCCCTTCCCCACTCACCCCTCAACCCTCACATTGTTGATATTATGGTAGCTGCGGGAGGTATTTACCTCCACGTGTAAACCTAACGAGAATAGAATATTTTGGGAAGCAAGAAGAAACCCTAAATAATTGGTCAATAACCCTAGAAGACAAGTCGGCTCAACAGAATGACTTGTATTAGGTTATTAGCCTCCAAGAGAAGAAGTCGGCTAAAGGAAATGTTATATACTAAAGAATTAGCACCCAGAATGAGAAGTCGGCCCAGGCAGTATGGCAGAAACAATATAAATACAGAAGGCTAGTCTTCATTTTAGCCAGACTTCTCAGAACTACAGAAGTACACTTGTGCGCACTGCAGTTGGCCAGTTTGTGCGCAAGTCTTGGGAGGAGTTGTTGCCGCCAGTTTTGCATTCTGTATTTTCGACCTCTCTTGGTTGGACTCTCTGATCAGTCTTGGTTATTCTTGCTTGATGTGCTATCCCTGGAGAGAGGTGAGCTATCTTGTTTGGCTATCTAGCCTAGGGTTTGCTTCCAGAATGATTCTCTGTCAAGGTTAAGGTGTTCGGGGGTGGCTTCGGCCTATGGTTGGGTGACAATATTGCTATATTGTCTATGGTTAAACGAGCACATCCATTATATTCTAATAGGTTATCGGCCCACACTAGCTTCGGACAGTCTAACCACTGGAAGATAGATTGGGAGGATTTGCTCAGTTACAATTGCAGTTGTAGCCAGTTTTACTGCAGCAACGAAACCCTAACCCACTCGTTGAGGCACCTTAAGTGAAGGGATTGACCTAATTTCTGGATAGACTAGTGCGCCCTAGCCTAGCGCATCTCCTAATACTCTCAGCAAGCCAAAATGTCAAGTTTGAGTTTTTGGTCAAAATCAAGGGTTGACCAAGTCAAAGCAGTTATGACTTACTCTATGAAGTCAGAAAAGAAGTTAGAAGGGGCTTCTAACTTCAGAGCATGGAAGACAAGGATTGATCTCATCCTTGCCAAGAATAAAGTGTTGGATATCGTGAAAGGAAAGATTGTGGAACAAGAGTTTGAAGAAGGAAAAGAGAAGGAACCACAAAACGTTGCAGTTATGGAGAAGTTCAAAGACAATGACATCAATGCCATGAGTATCATAGTGGATTATATAAAAGACCACTTGATACCCTACATCTCCCATCTTGACTCATCTAAGAAGATGTACGATGCCCTAACAAACCTCTTTTCAATCAGAAACATTGGACAAGTAATGAGCCTGAAGAATGAGCTCCATGACATGAAGATGGATGATGATGACAGCATAACATCATACTTTGTGAGAATCTCTCAGTTAAGAGAACAACTACAAGCTATTGAAGAAATCATTTCGGAGAAGGAACTGGTAAATATAGTACTCAACGGTCTTCCCAAGACATGGGATGCATTTGCCGCAAGCATGATCACAAGGAAGGAGTATCCTACATTTGAAGAACTTTGGACTTGTTGTGCACAAGAAGAATCAAGGATTAGTGCAAAAGAGACACCTCAAAAGAAAAACGATGATCAAGCCTTCACAGCAAGATTCAAGAATTTCAGGAACAAAAAGAAGTTTGGCTCAAGGAAGAAGCCAAATCAAAAGAAAGATATGTCAGAAATACAATGCTTCAACTGTCGAAAATATGGTCACTACAAGAATCATTGTCCCGAGCTAAAGAAAAGGAAGGAGACACACGAAGCATCAGTTTCCGAAGAAAGGAAACCCTCAAAGAAGACCAAGCAGGATAAAACAGAGTTCTTCTTCTAAGACAAGGTAACAATATTCTTCATAGTTCTTGTGCATACCATGTTTACATAGTCTCTGTACATATCTTGCATATCTATTTCTTAGAAGATAAGATGTTCAAAGAGAAACTACACCTATGGAAGAACAACAAAATAAGGACTGCTATCAAAATGACTACAAGTCAGGCAATACACATGAAAGGATGAAGTACATCAACAACCCCTGGTAACAATTCATGTGGAAACTATTACATAAGTAACAACTGCAAGATAAGCCGAAATCAGAATCAAACTTGAAGAAACCTAGAAGAAGTAAAAACAGAAAGAAGTCAGCAATCAAGAGGAAATTGGAAAAGGACTTATGACACTTTGCAGAAGGCAATAAGGATGCAGACGGAAGCTTGGGCTCTCTTAGTTGGAGGGAGCTAATTACAGAATTCCAAAAGATGAGCATGCATTCATGCATGAAGCAAGGATTAGGAGGGAGCTAATCCTAAATAAATATGATCCATTGAAGATGATAAAGTATCTATCCATGTACCCATCAATGGTAGCAACCATGAAAAGCAACACGTGTTCAGTTTGACTTTAGAAGAAGTCTTCTTCGAAAAGAAGCCTTAAAGTATCCCTAGTTGTCCATCCACATCCATGATCCTATGATGAAAGGAAGAAGTTGGAATCTTCAGGGCATGGAATCTATAGAAAACTCCATGGACCCAAGAGCTAAAGAGAAACATGAAGAAGAACATGAAGATTCCAAGAGAGAAAGAAAAGCCAGAACAACCAGTCATTATATCGAGAATCACAAGACTACCAGCTTGATCTGAACCCTCTAGAAGCAATCAAGCAGAAGAAGCAGTGTAAAGAAAACTTATGAATGAAAGCATTGCAAGATCCAGAACTAAAGGTTCTCCCATATGGAGGGAGAAGACTATGATGATTGTGTGTTCCAGTAAACTAGACATACCTCTGCATGAGCCATTATATCGTCCACAATATCCATGGGTTGGAGTTTACATCAAATGAATGCAAAGATTGTTCTCTAGAATAATTGAACAAAGAGCGTATGTAGAGCAACCTCAAGGCTTTGAGGTATACCGGAAAGAGACCCTTGTATGCAGATGGAAGAAGACAACTTGGTGGAGAACCTCCAATGCACAACAAAAGCATGGTGAAAACTTTCTATAACAGAGACATTGTATCAGAATGGTTACTCAGAACTCCAGGATGATGGATCGCCAATCCATGACAAACTCTCATGATAGCAAAAAAAGTAACACTTGGATATGTTCCAGTTTGACCCTTGCCACGATGTTGTGAACTAGCAGGAAACAAAAGAGATGAATCCAACTATGATATACTATAATGATCAGAGCTATATGAAGCCTTCAGAGAAAACTAGTGTTCCAGAAAGACCGAAGTACATTGGAATCAAGCATTACATTCTTCGTGATGAAGTCCAGAAAAGAGAAGTGATTCTCTAATATCTATCTTTGCAGATGAGGAGACATTTTGGTAAAGCCTTTGTCCAAGATGAAAGAGTTTGCGTACTCAAGAAACAAGTTGGAGCTCGTGGAGACAACTTCCTTATTAAAAGGGAAGAGATGACTCCCAGGTTGGGAGGGAGCATTGATGTGCTATTGATTTATGGACAGTCATTTTTCAAGTTCGAAAAATGGTTTAGGATGAGCAGTTCCTTTCCAGTTCGGAAAGTGGTTTGATATTTCTAACGGACAAGCATTTTCTAGTTCGGAAAATGGTCCAGATCGAACAGTCATTTTCATAATGAAAATGGTTCGATGGATTGTTGATGTACCATAGACATTGATTCCCCTGGTGGCCAGTGTGGAGGAATGGTCTAGGATAGTCTTTCTTCTTGACGATCACTCTCAGTAGTGGTCAAGAAGACTGGTCTGCCTCGCCGGACAGTCATTCTTTTGAAGCTCACTGTTGTGAGCAGTTTCGAAGAATGGTCTGTTTTGAAGGTTGGTGCAGGACATTCATTTCCTTAGGAAATGGTCCGGATAGTCATTCCCTAAGGCAGATTCATTCTCTCCAGGTTGCACTTTGTTTAGTGCCAGAGAAATGGCCTAAATAGGCAAATGGTCCAAGTTCAGCAATCAGGGACAGGCATTCCCTAAGGCAGACTCATTCTCTCCAGGTTGCACTTTGTCTAGTGTCGGAGGAATGGCCTGGATAGGTGAATGGTCCAGGCTCAAAAATCAGGATAGCTATTCTTCCTTGCTTGAGAAGAATAGTCTAGTAGCTCATGATTGATGTTTTACCTTCTAAGGGCAGATGCTCTTCCAGATCTCACAGATGTGAGTGGAAGAATGGCCCAGATGATTCAGTTTATATCATAACATTGTTTTTCTGTGCAGGTTGATATCAGATGATATGATTGCCATGGAGACTGTATGTCTCTAGACAGTAGTTGTATGCTACTGTGGTGGATGTGTTCCACTGATTGTGACTATGTGTCACTAATCAAGTAGCTGTGTGCTACTTGGTGTGGTAGTGTACCACTAGATTGTAGTTGTGTACTACTATGGATAGACACAGTTGTGTTCTATCGAATGACATTGTTTCATTGCCTTGCAGACTATCAATAGTGTTGAAAATGATTATCAGCTAGATGGATGATCAGTGTACTGATGGACAGAGATTCTCCAGACGGAAAATGGTCCAGAACATCTATTCTTCTAGGACATATGCTCAGATTAGAAGAATGGTTGTTGTATCACTCCTTGAAGTAAGTGACTTATTCAGCATCATGTCTGATTACTCAAATGGAGTATGGTTTCGAGAGATGATGCAGTTGATGTTGTCAGATGACACTCATAGTGATGATGGTGTTCATGATCTAATCATGAGATAGTATGTACGACTATGATGATGCTACCGATTCAATGGTATGTCTGTGCTCAAGACCATTGCCTTCAATACCTCCCTAGCTACGAGGGAGTGTTGATATTATGGTATCTGCGGGAGGTATTTTACTATTTACCTCCACGTGTAAACCTAACGAGAATAGAATATTCCGAGAAGCAAGAAGAAACCCTAAATAATTGGTTAATAACCCTAGAAGACAAGTCGGCTCAAGAGAATGACTTGTATTAGGTTATTAGCCTCCAAGAGAAGAAATCGGCTAAAGGAAATGTTATATACTAAAGAATTAGCACCTAGAATGAGAAGTCAGCCTAGGCAGTCTGGCAGAAGCAGTATAAATACAGGAGGCCAGTCTTCATTTTAGCCAGACTTCTCAGAACTGCAGAAGTACACTTGTGCGCACTGCAGTTGGCCAGTTTGTGCACGAGTCTTGGGAGGAGTTGTTGCTGCCAGTTTTGAATTATATATTTTCAGTCTCTCTGGGTTGGACTCTCTGATCAGTCTTGGTTATTCTTGCTTGATGCGCTATCCTTGGAGAGAAGTGAGCTATCTTGTTTGGCTATCTAGCCTAGGGTTTGCTTCCGGAATGATTCTCTGTCAAGGTTAAGATGCTCGGGGGTGGGTTCGGCCTATGGTTGGGTGACAATATTGCTATATTGTCTATCTATGATTAAACGAGCACATCCATTATATTCTAACACACATCACTCTCTTGACCTAGAAGTGCGCCCCTATTGATGAGACCCTCCCTCCTCCCATGGATGGATGCCACTTGGAGCACATCCAAGTGGGGTCTCTCCCCATCCTCACCTATAAAAGAGACCCTCTCCCCCTCATTTCTTCATCATCTCTTGGAGAAAGTCTAATGCGCCAAAATTTCTCTCATTCTTTCCTTCTCTCTCTCATGTTCTCATGTGTAAATCTTGCTACAAGTATTTGTAACAACATTTTGTGGATAATAAAGGAAGCTTTGGAGAATCTATGGTGTGCACTGGGAGTCTTCTTGGTGCCTTACATGGTGTTCTTGTGAGGTGATATAACTACATTTCATTTTCTTGCATTTTGCTTTTACTAGTTTCACTTGGAGACTCAAGCAAAGTATTTTGCTTGGGTGCTATTAGTAGTAGTATTGTTATTGATTTTGTGGTAGTTTCCTTCGAAGTTTGGAAAGTATTTTACAAGCTTTTTGGATGCTCTCACCTACTTGTTTCCTTGTGTAGCAAAGGCAAGCTTGTGGTAGATCACTAGAAGGTTGAAGGAGTGGTTTTAGAGTGGAAAGCTCACTCTTTTCAATCATCCAAAGTTTCCAAAATTTATCTAACATTTTTTTCCTCCTTTCTCTCATTACTAAGCATTGTTATGATTTAGGATAGATACATAAAGTTTAATTTTCATATTCATAAATTTAAATTTAAATTGGTGTTTCATTGGGCTAATACTAAGTTAACAAGTTTCTTGGTTTTGTAGCTTTTCCTATAAAATATAGCTTGTTGTTCTTTATGCAGATTTTTAGCAACAAGGAGGAAGTGCTATTGGTATTGAGCCCCAAAGGCCTCCAAAGAGTATTTTAAAGTTGGGATATCAAATCCCCCTTCTCCTTCTTCTTCTAAATCATTGTAAGCAACCCTTGAGAGTCTCTTGGGTTTGCCTTCTCTCAAGTTAACATAAAAATCTAATATTGTAATAGTTAGAATTAATTGCCCACACCTTGCAAAGAGATTGGCCTAAGCCATCCTTGCAAAATCGTGAAGGCTAGAAGTAGTTTTGTTTCTTGCTTTTCCTTTTACACCCACTTTTGTGAGTGAAATTAGTGATTTTAATCACTAAAAAGTCAATTTTATTCACAAAACCCAAAAAAGACATAATAAAATCAGAATTGCTAAATTTTAGCAAAGTTGTTGGAAACATGTTTAAACATGCTTTTAGTCAAATAAAGCCTAAAAGGCTATGTGTGGCAGCCAAAGGGAAGCAAAGGAAAACATCTTTGAAATAGAGTTTGAGTTTAGAGGGTTTTTAATTAAAGTTTATTTGATTTAAGAGAGATCTCCAAGAGGAAGTGTGCCCCTCTTGAGGAGAGGTGGTGCCCTCTTGAAGAGAGATGCCAACCTCTTGAGAGATGGCAACTTCCTCTTCCCCCTTTGCTTCACACTTGTCACTCTTTGGGGAGAATAGAGATGTGGCAGCCCACTCCTTACACTTGCCTGCCCACACTCTGTTAAGAACCAAATATCAATATAGCATAGAAAAACCTCAGAATAAGTACTCAACGCCTTGAAAAAGAGATAATTTCAGATAATAAGCTGCTTCGAGGGGGCAACCTCCTTTTACCCCACATAAATGTTCAAGTACAAGATGATTCCAAATGAAAATGTCTCCTTGGTATATATAGGAGACTAGGAGGTATAATTACAACTAATGGAATAAAGCCGACATAAATAAAATAACACTACTAATGTAATATGCCCCA
>CBVK0102267207.1:867-21284 GCA_900067695.1 Picea abies | reverse complement strand
TTCAAGAATTTAACTCACTAGCAGCTGCTACAGGAAATTTTGTAGCACAAACAATTTGCAGCGATGAACAATTTGCAACAATATTTGCAAATGAAAATAGCATGAAATGGTTGAACCTTCCATTTGAGCTCAACCTTTTTGATGATGATAAGGCGTTGAAAACAAGAATCCACCAAGTTCCACGTTCCCAAAATCGTAATTATGTACGATTTAGTACATGAGGTATTTTGAATTGTTGCGAACTTTTAAGAGAGTCTGCAACAAATAAGATTAGACATGTGATACGATACTTAAACGATTAAGTGGATCTTTTAAACCTTTTATAAACTATTTTTGGACATAATACTTGATGGTGACCTTCAAGTTATGCAGATATGACCAATTTCTTCCCTCTTTACAAATGATGACAACCACCGTCATGACATCAAGACTTTGTAACTGTACTCTGACCAGCTCAGAAGTTTTAAATTAATGACTTATAAGAAAGACATAACACATGACTGACAAGGACCAAAAGAGACCTTCCAAGACTAGACTAACCAAAATTTGAAAAATGAGAGAAAACCTTGACTCCTGTACATCCTATGTGTTAACATGTGGTTCCAAGGGGATGGAGACCTCCTTGTGAGGCTCCAAGAACATTTGCAGTTCCAATGCCTTATCCATTGTGCTATAGAGTCATTATTGTTGATCTATTGAAAACCAAAAACTAAAAACAAAAATTCTTCGAATCAAGCTTATTCCCCTACTCTAATCATCTAAACTCTACTAGATCAAGTGTAATCATATTTCCAATGAAGCCATAAAAACATTTGATTGATGAAATTAAATTTTTGCAGGCATCTCTTTGAGAAAATGAAAAAGGAATGGAATATTTTCATCAAAATCTCCAGGAAAATCTTGCACTTACTGCTGGAAGTAAGAGGTATACCCAGATCTGCAACAATTGGGACCTGTGTAAGCAAGGAATCCGTCCATATTTCCACTAGATCATGAAGATCATGGCACAATTCTAGCTGGTTAAGAAGATAATCCTGTTCCTCATCATCAGAGTATCCATCAAGGATAGGTTGATCTTTGTCAACATTTGGGACGACTATCTCATCATAGGAATGATTTTTAGAGACATTTGTTACAAGGAAAAATACATCAATTACATTGTTGCTAATTTCTTCATCATAAGAGCAATGAACAAAATCTTCTTTCAACATTGGAAAACTAGGAAATCAATGATATGATTTTTCCTTTATTTCTTCAACAAAAACATCTATTTTAGCCTTACAATCTGGGGAAATACTTACTGTATGGTGAATATTCTTTTCAAAATCCTCAAAACAATTCTCAAATAGAAATTCAGCTAAAAAATACCTTTTATAGTCCTTATTAAATGCTGAATGAAATTCCCTTAATGATGATATTCTAGAATGAGGTAGTGAGAAATACCATTGACATGCATAACCATCTAATGAATGGATGAAAATTTTCATCAATACATCCTCATGATATATATCCAACTGATCCATGCATTGATGAAACTTAATGAATTGTTTTGCAGGATTATCCTCCTTCCTTTCTTTGAATATAGGAAGAAAATCTCTCCATCCTGACATATGAGGTACTGGATGTGGGAAACTAGGAGTTGTAGAAAACAATACATCCTCATGATATATATCCAACTGATCCATGCATTGATGAAACTTAATGAATTGTTTTGCAGGATTATCCTCCTTCCTTTCTTTGAATATAGGAAGAAAATCTCTCCATCCTGACATATGAGGTACTGGATGTGGGAAACTAGGAGTTGTAGAAAAGTTAAGAGGTGAAAACCTCTGAGCCAAAACAATAGCAAATGCCTTCGACATTCTGAAATTATGGAGTCACCACTGGATTTTTCCTTCATGGATTCACCAGGTGAACGATGCAGTTTGTACTGTGTCAGTAGCATTTGTTCACAATCAAATACTGGATCTAAGATTTGTAATTTATCACAGGGAAAATATTCAACTACGTCCCCGATAACGACACCAAAAATGTTAGCATTAGAAATCACACCTAGACTGTTGTAAGTGTAAGCCTAATACCCATCAAAGTTTTGTAGTTTTATAAAAAAAAGGTAAGGTTTTGTAATTTCAAGTCTTATGAATGGATGAGAAACTCAATCCAAGATATCAACACAAAATCTCCACACGATATACTCCAACAAGTAAGGCTTGAATAATCTTAGATCAGTTTGTCTTTAGAAATTCAGTGAAAATATGGAAGACTAAAGGAGAAAGGTGAAATACATGAACCAAGTTACATCATGAACTTTGGCACACATACAATGGAATTCTTACTAACAAGGAACCTCCTAGTCAACAAGAAGATGTGCTTTGACAATACTTGCATCAACAAATTCACAGTAAATCAATTACTGCATTCATGAACACAAGTACTAAAGATAAATCATTTATCAATAACTAGCATCAAAGCAAGAATGAAACATACAATATGACAGTAGGAGAATAAACTGATCTTCAATTATCCAAGATTCTTAAGTCTGATTACATACAATCTGTAAACTTTTACAGTTGAAAGCAAAAGATATGAGTCTCAATCTAAAACCACTTGAACCCTTTTTGAAGTCATATCACCCATTAAATAGAAAATTACATCAATAATCCCTCTACGATTCATTACCTAGCTCTATCATAGGATTTTGTGCCTTGGAGAGGTGTGGAAATAGACAAACAAACAAAAAACTAACAAACTACTAGATTCCAAGAAGCTATTGGTGATGATAAATGCAACTACAACCAACTCATGTTTGGAGATCTAGTGGAGCTGGATATCAGGTACAAGTGTTCGTTGATGTCTAACTGCTTCCTAGGGAATCATGTGAACCTCCTTTGACAGATGGAAACTCTCCCATAACTCAGATTTATCAGACTATTAGAGTTCTCAACACATCTGCAAGATTCGTTGTGAAATTTCTTGTAGATGATGTTTTTGACTTTTTTCCCAAACTAGGAACTGGGTCGGGCTGATTTTTGGTCAGCAAGTCAATGGAATTATGGTTTGTCACCACAAGTTTTAGAAAAACCTTGTTCGTATTTTAAACGATATGATGAAAATAGGAATTTGTAACGTACTAATTTGCTGCGAAATTTTTGTGTATGTCAATTTCGCAACAAATCAGGATTTCTCTTTGAAATCTCTGTAGAAGCCTGTTTTTTCAAATCTTCTACACAATGTATTCACCATTTTTAATACCAATAAGAGGTCCCTTTCCCCTTTTAACTGTAAAAATGATTTGAACACCAGCACTAACCTCTTCTCATGATCAACACACATTTCAACTATTACCGATAAGACTCTCATTAAAAAATTGCAATAATTGAAACTTGCCCAGTTGAGTACTATTTGGCAGCAGCTTGTGCCAGCACATCCAAATCAATTTTATCATCCCTTCAAGAATTTAACTCACTAGCAGCTGCTACAGGAAATTTTGTAGCACAAACAATTTGCAGCGATGAACAATTTGCAACAATATTTGCAAATGAAAATAGCATGAAATGGTTGAACCTTCCATTTGAGCTCAACCTTTTTGATGATGATAAGGCGTTGAAAACAAGAATCCACCAAGTTCCACGTTCCCAAAATCGTATAAGGCGTTGAAAACAAGAATCCACCAAGTTCCACGTTCCCAAAATCGTAATTATGTACGATTTAGTACATGAGGTATTTTGAATTGTTGCGAACTTCTAGGAGATTCTGTAGCAAATAATATTAGACAAGTGATATGACACTTAAACGGTTAAGTGGATCTTTTAAACCTTTTATACACCCTTTTTGGAAAAAATACTTGATGGTGACCTTCAATTTATGCATATATGACCAATACCTTCCCTCTTTACAAATGATGACAACCACCATCATGAAATCAAGACTTTGTAACTGTACTATGACCATCTCACAAGTTTTAAACCAATGACTTATAAGAAAGACATAACACATGACTGACAAGGACCAAAAGAGGCCTTCTAAGACTAGACTAACAAAAAATTGAAAAATGAGAGAAAACCTTGACTCATGTACATCGTATGTGTTAACATATACCATTGCTTCTTAAGGGGGGAGGAATAATCTTTGTGGACATCAATGGCTTCCCACCTATTCCACAGGCTCAAAATATAGTTTCCATCTTGGCAGTTCTTCTACGGTTTTCCAGGTTCGAAACTTCCGGGGTCGTTTTGAGGCCCTAAATGACATTTTTTTTACGTGGTAGCACTCAGTAGATGTTTGAGGCTTGTATTGTGTCATTTGGAATGTGTACTCCTCAGATAGACCTTTTCGATGAGGTATCGAGTGCCCCAAACATAGATTGTATACAAAATTTATGCCTTTGGGAAGTTGACATATCAACTACCCCCATCGGGGCCCACAAACCTTTTGGTGTTTCATCTTTCGAGGTTAGGGTTTTGGATGTTTAGGGTTTTCTCATTTATTCTTTATGTTAAAAAGGCCTTTGGAGCCTCATTGTAATCATCTTCTTGCGAATGCACGTAGCCGTGACATCTTTTCTCAGAGATAAGATACCACTATTCTAGCTATTTCGTTTCACTCTGTATTTTCTTTTACAACCTCTACATATTTCATTCTTTAATAGAAATTGAGTATTGTTGTATCTTTTTGTTTCTGTCTTATTTCTATGTTTCATTTCGTTCCCTCATAAATCCAGATCAATCATGGAGGTTCCATTGAAGACATGAAATCCACCTCTGGATTTGTTTTATTTCAAGGATATAGTATTATCTCATGGGGGATCAAGAAGCATAAATTTATTTCTTCATCTTCCTTTGAGGAAGAATATTGCGTATTAGGAGTTTTATACGAAGCGATATGGCTACGTCGCATGCTCATAGGACTAGAAGTACCACATAAACAACCAAAAATCCGGTATTGCGACAATAAGGGTGTTCTACAACTTGTTTATAATCAAGCATTTCATGAGTGTAGAAAATGCATCGAGGATCAATGCCATTTCATAGAGAAAATGTTTAGCAACACAACATTCAACTTTAGTTTTTCCCCACTCAGTATTAGTGTGTACATGACTTTTGACGTTTCATCTCCTAGGGTTAGGTTTTTGCATGTCTAGGAATTTTGGCATTCCCGTTTATTGTAAAAAGGCCTTCAGAGCCTCATTGTAATCATCTTCTTGCGAATGTGTGTAGCCGTCACATCTCTTCTCAGAGATAAGATACCACTATTCCAGCTATTTCGTTTCACTCTGTATTTTCTTTTACAACCTCTATACATATTTCATTCTTTAATAGAAATTGAGTGTTGTTGTATCTTTTTTGTTTCTGTCTTATTTCTATGTTTCATTTCATTCCCTCATAAATCTAGATCAATCATGGAGGTTCCATTGAAGACATGAAATCCACCTCTGGATTTGTTTTATTTCAGGAATATAGTCTTATCTCATGGGGGATCAAGAAGCATAAATTTATTTCTTCATCTTCCTTTGAGGAAGAATATTGCGTATTAGGAGTTTTCTACGAAGCGATATGGCTACGTCGCATACTCATAGGTCTAGAAGTACCACATAAACAACTGAAAATCTTGTATTGCAACAATAAGGGTGTTCTACAACTTGTTTATAATCAAGCATTTCATGAGTGTAGAAAATGCATCGAGGATCAATGCCATTTCATAGAGAAAATGTTTAGCAACACAACATTCAACTTTAGTTTTTCCCCACTCAGTATTAGTGTGTAAATGTCTTCACCAAGTTACTTGCATGTGATAACTTTGAGGTATTTCAATATTCTCTCTCTTGTACTCTTAAGACTATGAATTAATAAAGGGTGGAGTTAGAATAATTAATTACATCACATCATATGTGAATAAACTAATATAAGTTAGATTGTTGGGTTGTAACAAACTCCCACATAGAATGGTTTTAGTTTGTTTTATTAAAAGTCTCAAGACAATTTAGAAATCCTAGTCTATTTGAACTACATTAAGTAAACCGTCCTATATAAATTTACATATGTTCTAATGAATAAATCAAGCACGTTAGATGAATATTTGTGTCTACATATGTTCTAATGAATAAATCAAGCACGTTAGATGAATATTTGTGTCAACATATGTATTTTCTATTGCAGTTTTTCTTTCATGTCACAATGTTCAAAGAATCTAGATGTGTGTTTTTTATAATTTTGATGGAGCACTAAAAGATATAAAAATATTATCACATATATGAGCACAATCTCACTTTAGTTGCCATAGTTGTGAAACTATTTTGGTGAGCCGACCATTGGAATATCCAAGGCTTTTCATGGAGCACTAAAAGATATAAAAAGATAATCACATATATGAGCACAATCTCACTTTAGTTGCCATAGTTATAAAACTATTTTGGTGAGTCGACCATTGGAATATCCAATGCGGTTTACAGATCATATGGACTAGTATAGGTCATCCTCTAGATATGTACAAATGATTATCAAGAAGTTCCATCATTTAGATACTAAAGCACCACACTAACAACATATATTAAACATTATATTTTGTAGAAAAAATAAGATACAATTATTAAAAAACTTGATCTTTACATAGTTATAAAAGAGTTTTCATAATGAAAAGACATATGTTTGCAAAGATAATTCTAATTCCTAAATTTTATATTTTTACACCGTGTTTTATTTTTTATACCATATTCAATTTCATTGTGTAAGTACCTCCAATAATCCCTAAAAAAAAAAGATATTTATTAAATTCAAATAATTCTTTTGAGTTATTTTTTTTCAAATTTCCATTAACACTGACCTATCATAAGAACCATTAATACACATTAACCTATAACAATTTGAAAAAAAATAACACAATTAAAAAAATTGATAAATTGAAGTTCACCATGACACCAAAGACCACCTCACATGCCAAAGTGAGAAATATAATAAACAAAACTAACATGACATATCATAAGAACCATGCATGCACATTAACATATACCAATTTGAAAAAAATTAACACAATTCAAAAAAATTGATAAATTAAAGTTCACCATGACACCAAAGACCACCTCACATGCCAAAGTGAGAAATATAATAAACAAAACTAACATGAGCCCCACAATCCACCATAGTCCATTGAACCATGCCATGAGCCACCAAGCATTTATGAAATCATGAATTAGAAATCAAGATATATCCAAACATGAATTTTGGTGCCAAATGAAGTCGATCTATATGAAACTTGGAAACATTGATGCACTTAGCTCTCTACAAAATGAGGTTGGCAATCCCTTAAAAAACCGTTAATTACATTAATAATGGAGAAAGTTTTTTTTGTTTTATAATTTAGCTTATATATTTCTATTATGGGAAAAATTTTATAGATTGAGCATCTTGAGGTTTTCCATTACTAAAACTAAGCCCTAGGGTGTTGCAAAATATATGAACAAATGAGAGTTTCACTATTAATATTTGTTTTTTATCCTATGTTATTGCTAGATATCTACTTGTATATATTATTTAGGGTTATTTGTGTTGATTGGGTATTTAAAAAACTTAAAGATAAATGACTAATAATATTCATCATGAAAAAAAAAACGAGTTACTCAAATTGGGATGTATGAGTTTCCAATGGGACTATCTGATGCTGGTAGGTGACTTCCTTTTTCATTTGTTCTCTGATTTCAATGGGATTTGAATAAGTGTCTATGTCCTCCACCTGACCAAATTCATTTGGTTTGGCCATTCCCGTTGTCCCTTGTTTGGCGATGGCTTTGAATCTGACACCAAAGACATACCTACCCAGAGCCCCAAATTTTTTGTCTAGTACTTCATTTTTCCTTTGAAAGAGTTCTAGCTACTTCATAATCTATTGATGCGGTAAGCCCCTAGCCTCAATAATCTATGCCATCAAAGCCTTAATTGTCTAGATAAGTTTAGTCATTTTATATAGCTTGGTATCCTAGGTTCTTGAATACCCTGGATCCTCCACCCAAACAACAAGCTCCTCCTCAATCTTCTCTTTTGTCGTGTCCTTATTTCTCTACTTGATGAATTCTTCATAGTCATCTATGAATTTTTGAGTTTTCGTCATGAAATTGGTTTGGTAGAAATTTTCATCTTTGTTAGCTTCCTTTCGGGATCTCATCATTGGTACCTTGCATTTACCCAGTCTACTAGCCTTAACATCAACCTTCCTTTTGTCTCTCTAATTCTACTTGTCATAATTCAAGCTATGGTCCTTCCCTTTGTTCTCCACCCCCCTTAGCATGCTCCAAGTGAGAGTGATGACGACCGGAGTAGGATTCCTCCTCCAGTATACTTGAGCCCATACCCTATAAACATGATCTTTCCTAATGAGCTAGTGGAGTTAAATGCAACACAAAACCAAGGGATTACTTGGTCACCTACCCTCCAACAGAGTGGCAAGCGAGCAATAGAGGTGAATTTGTTGAATGTAGGTTGTGTCTTGACAAGGCCCACGAGCCCAAAATTCTTAGATTGATGGGTCAGACACCAATTGAGACCATGAACCATAGACCAATAGACCGTGGCCACCCCATCTTTCAACCTTCCTAAATTAAACAAATTCACCATCAAGAGCAGGGAGCTTACCAGGTAGGTTGATCATCAATGTCGAATCCCCCATTCGAACTTGAGGTCTCCCAAATTTGAGTCGGTTGGCATGAATGGGTCATTAATTTTCTCAAGTGGTTGTCCTTTGGCGTTTACCCTTGACCTAAATGTCCCTATCTCCATCATGGTTATTGGCTTCACCATTAATTTGTTCTCATCATAGCCCTGCACTCCCTCTAGACAACATGAAAGGGAAATGAAGTTTTGTACCCACCCAAGTCCTTCACATGACCTTGTCATAAGATTAATTTCGGGTTGACGATGTCCTTTCCTGCCACATGGGGGGTAGCGGTTTGCATCTATTGTATCCCCATATGGGAACAACTTGTCATCCTTGTAGATTCTGTTGCAGTCATCTTTAAGTTGGTTTGACTCCAAAGATTCCCATTGCGATATGATTTTCGAAATTTCCATGGCCATTGCTTCATTTGCAAACCTATTCACTAATCTATTTTCCTTTTTGTGGACAATAGAGGGAATGACCCTTACGATGGAGTGTGAAATGTTGGCAATTTTCACTAGCTTGGTTGAGAATCTCCAATTTGAAGAGACTTTTTTAGGTTCATGGCCTCCTAGGATTTTTGTGAGTGCTATGATTATCACCATGGAGGTTCCCTTCACAATGAGGTTGTTGTAACCAAGTACCTAAGTTGCTTGCAAGCCCATCACTAGGCTATCTAGTTCAGTTGCATTATTTGTGTTGTTACCGAGCTAGACAACATAGATACATAATATTGACCTTGTCTCATCCATGAAGGCTCCTCCCGCTCCCGCTAGCCCCAAATTACCCTTGGCTGCTCCATCAAAATTTAGTTGGATGAATCCTATTGGCGGTCTTGTCCAGACATCTAGTGAGACCTTTTGATTTTTGGTGATGCATTGTGTAGGTAGGAAAGGATATTGGTGAAGATTCCATTCCATGAAGATGATTTGTTCCAATCCCTGAAGGTCTTTGGCTTCCTATGGCCAATGAAATGAGCCAATGGATTCTCGGATGCTTATTTGGGTGCCATGCCATACATCTTCCATGCTCCTGCATTGTTGCTTAAATATTCTTCAGTTTTCTTCTTTCCAAATTGCTCGTAGTAGGAAGCATGAGAATACATTCCAAGCTTTATTTACAATTGGATTGATGAAAGGGGATTACAACCATTTCTCCAATATCTCTACAATATTTCCCTTGATCCGGTTAGACTGTTAGAAGATGGTTCTCCCTCCATCCCATAACATTGATACCTTAATACACTTGTTGAAAAGATTCTTTGTTGTTTTTTCCTCTTGTTTGCATATGACACAGATTGAGGGCCTCACAAATCCCCTTTTGATGAGCCTATCCCATGTTAGGGTCTTTTTCCAAGGCAGGTGGAAACTTTGGGGCAGAGCTAATTCCAAATGCTGTGCCATATGCCCTCTTCATGTTGGACAATATGGTTAGCTTCGAAGTTGTAAGCCCTCTTGATATTGAAGTTGGCATTACCTTGTGAGCCCCACCTTAACATATGAGGGCCCATTTGGATTGCATTTTTGTTGTTGTTTAGGCACTTCTCCAGGGCCGTCCTTTCCTCAGGTAATAGCTCTATCGACCATTCTCCCCTTGACTTCCAACAACAGTAGGAATCAGGCCTCAAGACTATGTTCTTCCTATTGGTTGACTAGGTACCATCCTTGTGCTTGGAATTTGATTCTAGTGTATCCCAGGATGCCAATAATCGTGTGATCTTTCATGTATTGAATGTAATTTCCAATGTGTAATGAAGTGACCTCATACCATGGATCTTACTTTAGCCAGACATCCAGTCTGTGGTTTGCTTTCCTATTTCTTTTGTGCCAAACCTGGTATCTCAGGTTCGATTTCGGTAGTGTGATGCTTCCCTGCCCCGACCATTTCTTTTGTTGCGGCACTGGGTGACGCCTGTCCGTGACCGCGTGGACCGCTGGTTTGACCTCGGCTGAAAAGAAGCCGCCATTGTAGATTGATAGGATCTACCGCGGCTCTGTGGAACCCCTTCGCTATGACATTGAAACTACGTGTGCACAAAACCCTATGACTAGGGTCACTATTCGCTCTCCGCCTTAGCCTCTCATTTCTACGAATTTAATTTTTTTTATAATTTGTTTTGAAAATTATATTTTTTTATTTAAATGAGGAAAATTTTAAATATAAAACTATATTTTTAGAAGTTTTAGTAAAATGATGTAAACTAGCACAGCCCTTAACTCGGAAGTTAATGGATGAAATCAAAGTTATTAGTTTATTGTGACGACTAAGAATATTTTAGACATATTTAATCTTGTCCATAGAAAAAGTATTAAGAACTAAAAACCTATTAAATATACCCATTATCAATAGATGTACACCTTTCGATGTAATTATAATTAAACAAATAAAGCTATATAAAATTTGAACTTATTAAAAAAATAATTTTTTTTATCTTTTTATTAGTTCAATATTATCATTTTCCACTTATGAGATATGATTTATCTTTTCATCTTAAAATCTAAAGTGATTATAAACTAAAAAGTTATACATCATAAGATTTGGATTTTTTAAATAATTTTACTGCAATCTAATTATATAATTTTTAATCAAATTATAAAATTTATAATTTTTGTTTTTGTGTAGTGAAATTGTATTTTTAAATAAATAAATTTAATATTTTTTAAAGTTTTATTTTACTAAATGAAGGTATTTTTGTCATTTTTTTTTAAGATATTTGCTTAAAATACAGTAAGAAATTGTTAGATACTTATATTTGAATGACTATTTCTGTATATTTTAAGATTTTCTAGATTTTTCAACATGCTGAATTTACTTTTGCATTCAGAACTGGATTTTAAACAACAAAAAATAGTGATTCAGTACAGATTTATGTCTCCCAATTCTCTCAAAACAAATTATACACTATTATATAATATTATAATTTTGCTGATATAATATTATAATTTTTATATTATTGAAATTATATTTTCAAATAAATAAATAAATTTAAATTGTAATAGCTCTATCGACCATTCTCCCCTTGACTTCCAACAACAGTAGGAATCAGGCCTCAAGACTATGTTCTTCCTATTGGTTGACTAGGTACCATCCTTGTGCTTGGAATTTGATTCTAGTGTATCCCAGGATTGGTTGACTAGGTAACATCCTTGTGCTTGGAATTTGATTCTAGTGTATCCCACGATGCCAATAATCGTGTGATCTTTCATGTATTGAATGTAATTTCCAATGTGTAATGAAGTGACCTCATACCAGGGATTGCTCTTACTTTAGCCAGACATCCAGTCTGTGGTTTGCTTTCCTATTTCTTTTGTGCCAAACCTGGTATCAAAGGTTCGATTTCGGTAGTGTGATGCTTCTCTGCCCATTTCTTTTGTTGCGGCACTGGGTGACGCCTGTCCGTGACCGCGTCCTTGAAGGACCGCTGGTTTGGCCTCGGCTCTGTGGAACCCCTTCGCTATGACATTGAAACTACGTGTGCACAAAACCCTATGACTAGGGTCACTATTCGCTCTCCGCCTTAGCCTCTCATTTCTATGAATTTAATTTTTTTTTATAATTTGTTTTCCAATTCAACGTGAAAATTATAATTTTTTTATTTAAATGAGGAAAATTTTAAATATAAAACTATATTCTTAGAAGTTTTAGTAAAATGATGTAAATTATAATTAAACAAATAAAGCTATATAAAATTTGAACTTATTAAAAAATAATTTTTTTTATCTTCTTATTAGTTCAATATTATCATTTTCCACTTATGAGATACGATTTATCCTTTCATCTTGAAATCTAAAGTGATTATAAACTAAAAAGGCTATACATCATAAGATTTGGATTTTTTAAATAATTCTACTCAAATCTAATTATATAATTTTTAATCAAATTATAATTTTTGTTTCTTTGTAGTGAAATTGCATTTTTAAATAAATATATTTAATATTTTTTAAAGTTTTATTTTACTAAATCAAGGTATTTTTGTTATTTTTTTTTGGAGACATTTGTTTAAAATCTAGTAGGAAATTGTTAGATACTTGAATGATTATTTTTGTATAATCTAAGATTTTCTAGGTTTTTCAACATGTTAAATTTATTTCTGCATTCAGAACTGGATTTTAAACAACAAAAAATAGTGATTCATACAGATTTATGTCTCCCAATTTCTTCAAAACAAATTATACACTATTATATATGATATTATAATTTTTGCTGATATAATATTATATTTTTTATATTATTGAAATTATATTTTCAAATAAATAAATAAATTTAAATTTTTTAAATTATACACTCTGATATAATATCTACAATTCCAATTATTATAAAATTTTGACCAAATTAAAAATATGATATCTGCCATTCCAATAATTATTATAGGAGATTTTGCCCAAATTAAAAAAAAAACACGGAAATCATTTTTTTAACGTAGCTTGTTTGTTTACGCGATAATGATCACGAAATTTACTGAATTTTCTATTTAAAAAAAATACGAAACGTGATAACGATCACGAAATTTATGGAATTTTCTAAATAAACCCTTTACGTCCTTTTTTACTTAGACGGCCCGCTTTGGCTAGGTTGAAAACAACTCCGGCTGCACAAAGAATTGATATTTACAGTTACAAATACACGGCATAATATAGAAGAAGAAATTAAATCTGATTAAATATACAATAAGATGATGCATGCAGGTTAGATACACACAGAATTAAAGTAATTACGCTGAAAGGTATACACCTATTGATAATAGGCATAATTAATGATCTTTTAATCTTATTTAACCTTAAATCCTAATATGATGGCTATGCATTGAAGATGCTTACATATTCTTAATCGTCCTCCGAAATCAATGGGTCAAATTTATTGTTCATAACTTTATGCCGTCGAGTTACTGTACCAGCCGCCACTTGTTTTAAAATCCCAAAAACAATGAAGTAAACAGCGACTTTACTGCCCCAATAATTAAAACGTTTTAAAAATACACTGGCATATTTAATACACGTTTTTGTATGGTGCTGGTAATAAAAATGAATGCGCGACTGTCGCTTTCAAAGTGAATATGAAGCGTAAAGAGGCTTATGCATGACATCGAATCATCATTATAAGCCTGAAATGAATATGATATTTGAGTATTAATTCTTTGGAAATAATTCAGGTAAGTATTGAATTTACCTTAATTGTATTGAAATAATTGTATTTGCTATCTTTGAACAAAACCCTAATTACAATTTATTCTAGGGTTTGTAGATTTATTATGGCTTTCGGTGTTCATCAGCCACATAATTGTGGCTGTGCTAGTCATATACCCTTTTACAGGATCTGCCGACGATTGAGTAGACTGCGATGACTAATCCTCCTCGTCTGGCAGTGGATGATCTTCGGGCGGGGGTTCGGCCATTCGCCAGTGCCCGTCGTTCTCCTGCACCATCCCTTTATTCTTCGCGACCCACCAAGAATCGGGAACCAAATACTCGTCCTTCAACCAATCTATCCTCTTATTAACAAGGGCAATATCTCGATTTACCTCCAGTTTAAACGCCTCCTTCTTCCCCCGCGTGCCGGCCACAGCGTGCAAATACGCTTCCAGGTTGTGCCAGCAGATCGTGTTTCCGGGATTATTCAAGTATGGGGACTTGCCGGTATTGACTCGTAGCTCAACCCCGACGTCTGCGTAGCCCATTAACGGATACAGCGGAACGATATCAGGCTTATTAACGACACGCAGGACTCTGAGGTCGGGGAGCTTGTCGACGACGGTTTTGAATGCATCGTTGCCCACCCGGGGGCTGGCGAAGACAATGGCTGTCACGGGAATCGCTGCCGATCTGCCAGGGGGTTTATTGAGGCCGTTGATGACGATGTCGAAGGCGCAGAGCGTGGCGAGAGCGGCGCCGAGGCTGTGGCCGGTGGTGGTGATGCTGATCTCTTCTTCATCTTGGTATATATCCAGGAGCCGCTTCAGCTCTTGCAGGACTTGGTCTCTGGCGCAGGTTTTGTTGAAGGGAGAGCGCGGGTCGTCGGAGGTGTAGATAGAGAACCAACCCCTTTGCACTCTCGCATCGGGTCGTCGGAGGTGTAGATAGAGAACCAACCCCTTTGCACTCTCGCATCGTGTCTGGCCACCCTGTCGGTCTCTTCGTCGAGACCGGTTCGGTCGGGGAGGAGAGTCGACAGCGAGGCCTGGCCGGGGTCGAAGTCGTCTATCCACTCGAGAGACTGGATTGTTCCTCTCCATGCGACTATGATGTCGCGCCGCCCGAATTGAGTTTTTCCGGCGTCGGTAACGTGGGCGACGTAACCCATCCAGTTGGACTCGCGGCTCCAGGCCTCGCGGGAGAGGGATGTGAGAAAAAAGGCTAGCGGCAGATCGATGGAGGATGTGGCGTAGATGAATTTGGAGACGCTGTATCCCCACTCTGTCGGCCCTTTCATTAAGCCGAGGTCGTCAAAGAAACGAGGGCCGCCATATCTGCAGTTGCCGGCGTATCTAGAGCGGCGGTCGCTGATAAATGCGTCGTAGGTTGCCTCAGAATGGTCTCCGTAGATGAGAATACTTTGACGAAGATCAGAGTCGAGAGGGTCGAGGAGTCCCTCCCACTGGTCGCTCCCCTGCAGTAATCTCCATCTCTTGCCGATGCTTCCTCCTGCACCCATGTCTGCCATGATCGTCTATTTCACAATAGATGCCACTTAAATTATAACGTCCTCCTCGCGTGCTTGAAATAGATTGCTTCAAATGGGTGGGGTAACGGATTTCTAAAAATGTTTCAATGAAATGTGTGAATTGAAGTTTCAACAGATGTTGGTACGTGACAATTATTTATATCATATAAATGCATTTGAAAAGATCACCGCCGACGATATTGCAAGAAAATTAAAACCTCTTTAGTCAAAATTTGATTTAAAAAACAAAACACTCCAAGTTATCTTAATCTTTAATTAATTTATTAATAATAATGCAATGTTAAAATAAAGGAGTTTAATCTTAGAAGTAATGAAAGGAAACTGGATTACTAAAAATGAAGCAAGAAAATGATGAACAATCGTAGATCCCAACACGAAAGGTATTAAAATTGGCGTGATAGAGTTGGTTAGGCGTTATTTAAAATTTTATATAATTAACGGGAAATTCAGGGAAGGTTTGAATATGATTGTGAATGATACTTCGTCGTTATCATGTCACGATTCTTTTGCCTCTATTATTAGTTTTATTATAATTATTTAGTTATTATTAGTTTAATTATAATTATTTGTCAATTGATTTTTGTATTTATAATTATTTAATTATTATTAATTTAATTATAATTATTTGTCAATTGATTCTTGTACAGCACAACCACTCTGGATCCTCATGACTTTGAATGAGCTCCTCTAAGATTCCATACCGCACGTAAGTTCCATGTTGGTTGGATATATCTACAAATTATTAGAAATTATGACAAATTCCCCGGGCATGTCCGACTTTGTCCAAGCAATAAACAAAATTAAACCCTAATTATATGGAATTTTAGATGGTTAACATTTGTAGTATTTAGTTCTACATTAATTAATTTATATTGTAATATTTTATATCATAAAATTTATCGAGAAAAGAAAAAATGTATGTGAATGATATAAACATAAACATTTATTTATTTTTAATTTTTATGCGTCTAATATTATAAGAGTTGATGTACTAGAGGGTTGTAATTAAGATTTCTTGACTTCCTACCATATGAGACACATAATGGAAATTCTCTAGTTTTCTATAACAACAAACAATTCAAGAGTGGTAACCATAGTCTGAAATCTAATTGAATAAATAGAATTACACACAACATAGATCTAAATGTTCAATACACAAAGCTATGCAAAATTCCACAACAAACAAAAGAAAGAAGACATACATTCACGATCTTTGATTTTTCTTATTAAATCAAGGCCAAGCTGGAAAACATGCTATAATAATCTAAGACAATGTTACCATCTCTAGTTGATGCTCGATAAACACCACTACAACCACTCTCCATGTGCTACAATTCACTAGCCAAAGCTTCACACTAGCCTCTATCTCCCACGAATGTTGTTTAATGGAGATTTACTCGAAAGCCAAAGCTATCTTGATTAATCACATGTAGTTAATTTTATACTCAAAGTTGGAAGTCAAACAACCCCAAATGTTTCGATGATAGTGGTGTGGTGGACCAATGAATCCATTCCTTTCTTCAATAAGTCCATCTCTTCATTTTCTTTGGTGTTCTCACATGTAAAAAATACACCCCTTCATTTCTTACATTGACCTTCCATTTGTGGTAAATCACCACATATACTTTCACTGATAATCACTTTCTAATTTTATCCCATTTTGGTTTTGCAACTCTGTCTTGGGTTACTTAACCAAGAAGGGTTACATCGATCTGTAGCACAAGATTGTAATGACACAATTTACTTATGCAACAACTATTATAGAGTCTCATTTAGTTTCTATAGAAACTAGTTCCAACAACCACATAGTTCCAACAACCAGTATCCTAGCAAAAGTTTATGTTGAAATATGTTATTGGCATCCATTCACAGAAGAAGCAATTGAACAGAAGTGAAGGGCTTGTTCACTACATGAAGCTATTATTAGAAGACATTTACATTGGAACCTCAAAAACAAGTTATTGTGCTCTAAATGCAAGAAGAAAGGGTCAAATCTAGTGCTTCAATAGAATATAGCAGGTGTCAAGGATCTGGTATAAAAATCTCAGCAAGTTTCCTTCAAAGAACCTCCTATATCATATACCTTGCACATTTTGAGGAGAAACATTTTATTTGTTGTCTAATTGGGATTGTTCTGCACAAAACCCATGTCGTGGAATTTTAAAATTCATTTACATCACTCTAGAATATTTGTACAAAAATCATTGTCTAATTTGGACGCCTTTTAAATTAAAACCAATTAATAAAAAAAAAAGTAAGCATTTTTGTTAATTAAATCAAGAGGTGTAATGTTTTATTATTAAAAAGACACATTGGTTCATTTGCTCTTTTACAAAAAGACACATTGTTTCAATATCATAAACTTCTTGAGAGATTATATAAACAGAGAAAAATGGTAAGAAGGAAAGTGCCTCTATAGTCTACATCAGAAGATCAAAATAAGGAGCAGAGCTCAAGAAAGAAATTGTAAACATTTTATGCAGTGTGTTATCACCATAACAATTTTCAAATAGGATCCAAGTCTTGGAAATTTAGCAAGGAGCTACATTGCTATGGAAGCACGATAGTTTGGTGGATAAGGTAACATATGGCGGCATATGGATAAATATAGGGGAGGCATGAAAGGTGGGGCCTGGCGGACCATAGATCTTGAAACAACCCAGACCAACGACTAAGACCCATATCAGGTGGTCAAATATCATGAGGTTTAATTATATGAGAGAGGGTTGGGGAAAATACCATGGTTTCGTTTCATGGACGCGTGGCACCACTAGAGGTACATCGGGGCAAAAAGTGGCCTACTCAAAATTGATTTTTCCAATCCCTGATATCGAAAGTTGATGGGACCCGGCAGACCGTAGATCCTCAAGTGGCCCAGATCAACAGTCGGGACACATATCAGGCAATGAAGTAGCGTGTAGGATAATTTTTCGAGGGCGGGATAGGGAAAATACCATGGTTTCATTTCATGGACACGTGGCATCATCAAAGGCATATAAGGGTGAAAAGTGGTCTACCCGAAACCATTTTTTCCAACCCATGATATCAAAAGGCGCATATAAAAGGACGACCCCAGTCATTATTTTATGATATTTCAAAGCACTCAAACATTTGAAAATTGGTGCAAACCCTCCATTTGAAATTAATGCTCAAGAGTGAACCATTTTCGCACATTCTCCACCAAGTTATAGGTATTTTTCATCATGGCCACCAACCATGTCATTTTATCCGTGAAAGAGAAAGAATCCATCTCTAAAGAAGAAACCCTAATTGATAGGGATTCCGATGTGTATTATATAGAAGTTACAGTTCCATGCATTTCCGTGTCCAAATCCAATTTGCTAGATAATGTTGGAAAATAGATACCCTTCCTCGAAGTGGCCCAAGCTTCCATTACCCCTTACACTGTAGAAGTCATTTTCCCTTTCCTAGAGTTCATAAGTTGGTGTGAGAAACAATATTTGCAATAAGAAAACGTCATTTTGAATAAGATAGGGTCATAACTTCAATTAGACACACCCTCAGTACACCAGGGTCTTCCTTCACAGTGTCAAAGCCCTTTGAGGAAGAGAAAATGATCACAGTCTACCGAGAGTGTCTCCCCAAAGTAAAAACCCTATTTCCGAAAACCCTTGTTAAACCTGAACACCATTCTGAAAGTCTGTCATTACCTGTCAATGTAAGCGTCATGGTTATTGAAGTCCAGTGGGCTTGTTCCCTACTTAGTCAAATTTTAGGGTTGGATAACAACAAGTTTGTAGTAGAATTCATGTTGGGTTTCATGTTGACCTCTTTTATGTCAGAGTCTAGTCAGTCGGTTTGTATAAGTTTTGACAAGTTCATTGTTGACAATATGCACCAAAAAATGGTAAATTTCAATTCATTAAGATGCTTCAGGTACTACACGCACTTGCTGAGAATGTTCTTGGAATCAAATAAGATCGAATTTCCTGAAGAAACATTCATCTTGACTGAATGCAAAAGGATCACCATGCTTATCTTCATAAACAAGATCATGTCTAGGGTTTATAGTCTCATCTTTGGCACGGACCTGCCAAGGGTTTTGGAAGAAATGAAAATCTCTTTACAACCTAATCCAGAAAACAAGGTGGGAGATTGGATGTTGCTTTTACAGTATACTGTAATTTGGGTATACGGTTATCAAGAAGGACCTTATATTTTACCAGTCTTTGCACTCAAATTAGATGGTCAATTGAAGTAGGAGAAAGCATCCAGCAAAGCTTGGCAAACACATGTCAAAAGATTGGAATATGAAGGCCCTCAAGGAATAAAGGATACTTTAGATGAGACAAAGAAGATGATCCAAAGCCTAAAGAAGAAGTTAAAGATGTCCCCCATAGAACATCCATAGATAGTAGAGCTAGCTGCTCTAGAGCAAGAGAAGGAGACACTCAGACAAGAAGCACTAAATTACAAAGCTAAAGTGTTGCAGCTAGGAAAAGAGAAAGAAAATTGGTTACAGGGGCAGGTAGAAACATCAGATATGGTTGTTATTGTACCTTCCAATATAGAATCTGGATCAAGAACTGATGGATTGGTTCAAGCTATGCCCCAAGTAAGTATAAAGACAAGAGAGATCAAGAACCTTAAGGAGTTAATAGGAAATATGTAACAAGAGATGAAAATGAATAATGAAAAAATGGCCCAATTCCAAAAAGAGAATCAAGATTTGCAAGAGAGGGTGAACAAGTTGAAGACACGGTTAAAGAGAAAATTAATTTTTCAAGGGGATAAACATGTGATCTGGGATGTTGTTGTCACTGAAGCTACTAAGTTCAGGGTATATCTGAATTTTATAAATGACAAAGACAATGTGGCTCTCACTGCCCGAAGCAGATGTACTGTTGTGAATGAGACACTGGTGAAAAAACCCTCAGAATGTGCCCAGAATGCTATTAATTTGCTAAATTTTGTGCCCACTTCCGATCTCCATACCATTGGGGTAAAGGACAGAACTACACTGATCATTTGGGCTAGGAGGATCATCTCTAAACACAATTTTCTCAAATCAATTCAAACTAAAGTTGTGCAAATGGAACAGAGTATACAGGAGTTTAAGGATACATTTGAACAAT